>CM077285.1:74317452-74477452 GCA_039654925.1 Anguilla pacifica | reverse complement strand
AGAGAGTATTTGTCCCCTTCCCACTTTCCACTATTATTGCCTATTCGTCACACTGGTTTTTAGATCTTTGGAGAAAATGTAATATTAGACAAAGGGAACCTGAGTGAACACAAAACACATTTTCTAAAGTATTATTTTATTTATTTAATGAAAAAAGTTATCAAACACCCATATCATCCACTTGTGAAAGAGTTATTGCCCCCATAACCTTCATAACTAATTGCACCACTTTTAGCAGTAATAAGTCTCAGCTCACAGACAGAGGATCAGATATTCTCCTTAAGAATTTTCTGGTACACAGCAAAAATGCATGGTTCCTTTAGTAATGGGAAGTCATCCAGGTCCCAGGGCAGCAGAGTATCCTCACAGCATCACACCATGTGTGACTGTTGGCATGATGTTCTTACTGTGAAATGCTGTATTTGCTTAACTCCAGACGTTGTGTGACCCTGTGTCATCCAAACAGTTCCACATTTGACTCGTCTGTCCATAGAGCATTATGCCAAAAGGCTTGAGGAATATCCAGATGCTTTTATGAAAGTCTGAGATGCGCATTGATGTTTCTCTTGGTTACCAGTGGTTTCTGCCTTGCTACTCTCCCATGAATCCCATTTTTGCCCAGCCTCTTTCTTACTGTGGCGTCATGAACACTGACCTTAGCCGAGGCTAGAGAGGCCTGCAGCTCTCTAGATGTTCTTCTGGGATCTTTTGTGAGTTCCTGGATGAGTTGTCACTGCGCCCTCGCAGAAATTTTGGCAGGCCGGGTGGCCATTCCTGGGAAGATTCACCACTGTTCAAAGTGTTCTCCATTTGAAGATAACGGCTCTCACTGGAGTCCCACAGCCCTAGGAATGGCTTGGTAACCAATTTCCAGACTGATATATTTCAACAACTTTTTTCTCCCCCCTCATCTCTTCTGGAATTTCTTTTATCACGGTATAGTGGTGCTTGTAAAAACTCTGTGATGACTCTTGGTACGGATCAATACGAATGAGATTTAGATTCAGCTGGACTGGCTGCACTCAAGCTTGGCCGTGTCCAATCAGCTGAATCTAATTATCTATTAAAAGGGGTTCATTGGTTGACTGAGTAACTAAGGGGGCAATCACCTTTTCACATGGGTGATATGGGTGTTTGATAATCTTTTTCATTAAATACATGAAATACTTCCAAAAATTTGTTTCTTTTTGTCAAACAGGTTTGGTCTAAAGACCTGAAAAACCATTCAGCGTGACAAAGTGCAATAACAGAGGAAATCAGGAAGGGGGGAAAATACTTTTTCACAGCACTGTAAAGGTTGCATGTGGTCCACCAGACAAATTCCCCGGTTGGAGAGTTCAATAAATAACTCTGCTACACCAAAAACCTGCAAACTTAAACCAATAGCCTGGATAAAAAAAATGTTTTCATAATGCACTGGGTAAGTATGCCACTCCAGTCTGCTGAAGAGATAAATAATGTAAGAACATGAACAATACCCCGCTGAGGGGTTGTTGGGTGGCTCACCCAGCTAGGGCACTAGGTTCTAGCGAGTGTGAGCACCACAGCGAACTGCTGCCAGTGGCCCTGCAGGGCAGTGCACAAATGGGAAGAGAGTAGTTTATTTGTGCTCTGTGAAATGGGCGAATCAATGTGTGACAGCGATGAGATGGGTCTATGAACACAAACAGGCACTGAAAAAGAAAAAAACAAGAGCTGTACCACAGCTTTCAAACATGCAAGAGAGTGTGCATACTGAGGGCAAGTATGGATTCTGCGTGAACAGTACCATGTTTTGATGAAGACTGGCCTGGCAAGGTTGCAAATTAAAAAAGTACTCTGCTACTTCTGCCCTGAGGGGACTAACGGAGGCTAAACGCTTTAAACAACCGATACCGCAGTCCCAGGTGTGCACCTGTTCTACAAAGAAATAGGACCATACTTCTAAACCTACAACACCTCGAAATAAAATAACTGATCTCTGGCACAGTGCACGGGCCACATGACATCATCACAGTAATGACTTGCATCTACAGTTCTACCAGGTGGACCGGACTGTTCTATTAGGTGTTTGCAGCACGCCTGCTGGTGAGGTGAACAACAACATAGGTTCAAACCCCAGCAAGCGGACAAGACAATCTTGTGTCCGTGTGGAAGGCTACACACCGATGTTGCTGGTAAAAGTGGGACACATGACCCAGGGCAGCGTGTGAACCAGAGAAGAGCCTGGTGCTACAGCTGGTGCCTCTGCTATAAGAAGAATACCGCAAGGAGACAAACAGCAGCCACCAGTACCACTCAAAAAGGGGTCATGTCAGTCACAGATACGATTACAACTCCGCCCAAGGGTTTGGTTTCTTAAGCCACACATGTGTGGGCAGAGAAGGTTGCTTTTCCACTCTTCTGCAAACACACAGTATCTCAAAAACAATGCACAAAACTAGCATTTGGTGAAGGCTGTTAGCCTTTAAATGTGTTAAAATTAATTGTAAAAATACAATCATAGTTTCTGGACACATTTGCGTGTGTGTTAAATTGGAAGTCGTTATTTTGCACTTCTGTTAACTTGTGCCCTGTCTGTTGCCCAATATAAAATGTACGCAAAATAAACACATACAATACGAAGTACAACAACCTCGTCCCTTAAAGCGAAAAACAGCGAATCAAAAATAGCGTTATAGCACATAATATACAACAAAGATACTCTCATTGACAGGCCTGAAAAGCTACACTATTAACATAGATGAAAGCCGAATAAGTGAAATTAGTCGAGAACAAAGCAACTACATTCCATGCGCAATTCAAGTCTGCGATGTCATATTTCGATTTGATGTTACCTTTGAACAGCTGTACACAGGAGTTCAACAAAAATATTCAAGCGCGAAAACGTTACCTTAGAGAGTAGCTAGTATGAGGGAGTATTTGTCACGTAAATAAAACGAAGTTTCCTTAATTGCAAAATAAACAAATTTGAGAACATGTGAGTCGATGACAGTCTCATATGCTGCTAGAAGTGGGTGAGTAGGCAACGCTGAAGATTCCTTTCGCACGAAGATTGTTATCGCTTTGTGTGAAACATTCGAAAACAACAATACATTTCGCTCCAGTCCTCGTGCTCTACCCTCAACCGTGAACAAGGTATGATTTTCATTCTGTTTTTAAACATTTTAAACATTCAGAAATATTTTCAGCTGTACATTACAAACGCCTGCGTCCTAGTCACACATTGAGGTCTAAAACGAAAATGTCTAGCCAATTACAAAGTTGCGTCTATGGTAAATCCGAGGAAACGAACAGTATATTATAGGACTCCCAAATCGCTTTTATTAGATGTATAATTAACTTAAAATTTCAACATGGTGTTATTCTCACCTCAACTAAGAAACCCAGACGGCGTTTTCCCCAGTTTTATCCTTGTACTGTTTCCCATTGAGTAAAAGTAACAATGTGACTCGCGTTCACTTCCTCCCTTGACACAATTCTGTGGCCAGAGGAGGAGGGGTTTGTGTTTTGGCCTACCTAATAAAGCTTATAATTTCGTTTCGTTATAATTTGAATTCAACTCGTGCCGCTTCTGTGTTAGACCAAACTGGGTATTGAATCGTTGTCAACATTCGAGTTAACAGGCTACATTTGTGGTTTGTTTTTTAAACCCCCAAACACATTTTAAAACTACGGTATCTTATCGTCTTTCTTTCAAAATCCCAACGCTGGCAACGTGACTCAGAGGTAACTACTCAGTGGAAATAACGTTGACGAGCAAACTGGGGCTTCCCAAGAGTAATCGTGTTGGTCTATAAACAGAAAACAGAGGTCCACTTGTTATTGGACTTGCTGACAAAATTGTAAGGTGTCGTAAAATAAACTGAAATGAGATACTGAGAAAATGAGAATTTCGCGCGGGGGGGGGGGGGGGCTCATGGCAATGATTAACCTGTCCTTGTGAAAATGTTTTTTCCATTTCCCCCCCACTAACCCAAAATAAAGCAAATCGCATAGTGTGTAACAGTACGACCATCCATTCTGCGTACATGGTCTCAGCAGCCCAATGTTAACCACACAACAAAGTGGCTTCTGTAAAAGTGTCAGAACGAGAATAACAACAAGGTGCTCCAACTCTGTTCAGCAAGAGAAGAACAGGGTATTTTTAACCATTAAAAAGGAATTGCTCCTGGCTGCGGTTAACGGTCTTTCTGGGGGCAGTAGTCACTGACACATACACGCCTACCTCCTGAAGAGTTTCTCATCTGGACTGGTGTTTGCGGCTTTTCTTTTTTTTCATTATGATGAGAACTCTATTTATGTCCGAGATGTTGCCCAAACCTCAGGCTTACCAAAATTAACTGTTTGTATCGTTATGAAGAGAACACTGGCGAGTTCAGTAATTGCAGTAAAGGGCCCAACTGGCTTTTCTCATTTCTCCGTTTCAAAATGGCTTCCTTTACTTCCATTGACACATCACTGGTTCTCCAGTGGGCTAATTGCCAATGACGGACTCCAAAGGCAATGAAAAACCTAGAATCAAAAGTAGATACTGAAAGCTCTCTTATACCAGCACATAGGAAGTAAATGAACACACCTGACTAATCATAAACACCTGTGAAGCCATTTGTTTAGAACATTATGTGATGCTCTGAAACGGCGGGGTTGGCTACGTATAAAAAGTGTTGTAATTTCTACACGGTGAAACCAAAATGCATAAAAATCCCCATCAATAACAGTGTCTGAAATGCAAGTCTGCACTTTTATCACATGTGAACTGATTACAAATCTAAAATTGTGGAGTTCAGAGCCAAATCAAAAAAAATGTCTTTGTCCCAAACATTATGGAGGGCACTGTATATGTGACGATATAAATTATGTAGGTAGCTCTCTTTCTTGCTATGTTTTTGGTTCCCACCAGTTTTCCCTGGAATAATTTAACTTTAGGGAATTGGGACTATCTTTTGTGACTGGTTTTCTCCTTCTCTACTGCCATCTAGTGATGAACTAAGGAAGCTACAATGACCAAACTTGACTTATTAAGCTCACAATTCATGGTCAAAATAGTCATTTTTCCTTTATTAATAACCAGTTAATGTGACATGGCTGGGGTACAAGGGTTAAAAGTATGCGCACTTCATAATATAATCAATCTTTATTTCAGCTTTACACAATTAAAGCTATTATTCTTGTACAAAACAAAAAAGGAGATTAATCTTGAACAAAAACGGAGAACAGACAGACCGGCACATTGGAATAGTGAGAATCCATGTCGAAGAACAACTAATAATCAGCAAAATCTCTCACAAAGAATGACAGCTCCTCACCAGGAACGTGGCCAAAGTTCCTTTGATTCGGTAAATCTGTGGATGTGGCAGACATGAATCTGTTGATCACTTTCCATAAAGGAAATACATTTTCTCTTTGTGCATACAACGCTAATATTTCCAAACGGCTGGTTGGTCTACTCCAGCTGCCGACGGAATTACCCATGTTTAAAAAAAAAAAGAACCTCTAAAAGAAAATATACCAGATTCTTGTCTTGCATATAACAATGATTAACATGCTCGGGGGTGTGTATCAATTTGCAATCGTTTTGTTCTATAATCTCTACAGACAGGTTTGATTTATCCAGTCTGGTCTCAGACTGAAAAATCCAAATTTATCTAATCTTGTGGATCCCAATACATCATTCTTCCACAGTGTACAAGTCATTCACCACAATCAATCTTTTTTTTTCTTTACATTTTATACACATTAAGGTCTCACAAAGCGATGGTCCAGTTTCTTTGTGTGCTGCAACCCAGTCACAACACACGTTGTGCAAACTTGCTTCTGCATTACACTTTTACATGTTTAATGCTATTCTACATTCAAGGCACAGCTTTCATTTCTACACATCTCCACACACTTAAAATAAATTAGCGTTTTTTAAAATTAAAATCAACACCTAAATCAATGCATCAAAGAGAATAATCATCATTACTGACATTCTACTGAACTAATATGCACTACAAGCAAAAATCTGCAGTGCTCCAAAACTACATCGCAAAGGACTTTTAAGGAAGTATTAAATGGACTGGATGTACCGGTTTCATTATCGATCAAAAAAAGAAATGGTTAACATTTCTTACACTTTCAGTTACTCCATTGTGTTCTTCATAAACGTCTCTTATGTACACTCATCCTCAGTTAACCAGAAGTGGAAATGATATTGACCAATTATGAAGATAATTACAAATAAATCAATCCAAGAAAAATATTTGAAAGCAGCACAAATAGAGCAGATACACACCAAGAAGAAATGAGGGGGAAAGACAGGCCGAAATGTTTTTCTGTATATGCCTGACACCTGCGATATACAGGGACATGTCCACTGCTGTCAGGGCAATCACAAACACCTGCGGTATACAGGGACATGTCCACTGTTGTCAGGACAATCACAAATACCTGCGATATACAGGGACATGTCCACTGTTGTCAGGACAATCACAAATACCTGCGATATACAGGGACATGTCCACTGCTGTCAGGGCAATCACAAACACCTGCGGTATACAGGGACATGTCCACTGTTGTCAGGACAATCACAAATACCTGCGATATACAGGGACATGTCCACTGTTGTCAGGACAATCACAAACACCTGCGGTATACAGGGACATGTCCACTGTTGTCAGGACAATCACAAATACCTGCGATATACAGGGACATGTCCACTGTTGTCAGGACAATCACAAACACCTGCGGTATACAGGGACATGTCCACTGCTGTCGGGACAATCACAAATACCTGCGATATACAGGGACATGTCCACTGCTGTCGGGACAATCACACATACCTGCGATATACAGGGACATGTCCACTGCTGTCGGGACAATCACACATACCTGCGATATACAGGGACATGTCCACTGCTGTCGGGACAATCACAAATACCTGCGATATACAGGGACATGTCCACTGCTGTCGGGACAATCACAAATACCTGCGATATACAGGGACATGTCCACTGCTGTCAGGACAATCACAAACACCTGCGATATACAGGGACATGTCCACTGCTGTCGGGACAATCACAAATACCTGCGATATACAGGGACATGTCCACTGCTGTCAGGACAATCACAAACACCTGCGATATACAGGGACATGTCCACTGCTGTCAGGACCATCTCCATCAGCCGCAACTCGGTATCGGGCTCATACCAGTAAGTTTATATTGAAGGGGAATTCCGCCCGGGAATGTTCTTTTTATTCGTGGAGAAGCTGCAGACCTCCTGACAGCTTTCAGCCAACACTCTCTGCAGAGAGAGCAGAGACACAGCCCCAAGCTACTGGGCACGCCCCAGCTCCCTGCTTCACTACGAAACTACAGCGGGCCGGGAGCTTTTGGCCTATGGGAGGGCGTCAGGCAACCGCCAATCACAGGCTGCCACTCCTACTGAACACAAACGTAGGGGGCAGGGCCTTACACCTTCTAGGGCTTCCAGGCCAAGCGGTAAATCCAGTTTTACGGCGTTCCGTTCAGATTACTTTCGCGCTTAAAGTTTTGCTGGAAAAAAAAAAAAAATTTTTTGCTAGGGTTACATTTAACCCTAGCAAATTGCCAGGGTTAAATGTAATTGTAGTTTGAATTACTGCGATTTATGCAGTTGACCTGCAGCAAGCTGTCACACACACATGGCTGCTAGAGTCCTGTGTAATATCGGGGAGGTCAAGGGGAGGGAATATCCAAATTCAAACTCCCCGCCATTGTAGTTCTTTAAAAATGGGAAAGGCACCCAAATTCGCACCTTTTTTTCGCTGCCGATATCTCTGCAGGGACCTCTTCGGCCAGCCACAAGGACAGACTTAAGTTACGCCCTTTATCTGTTAAATGAGGCTAATTGTTGTTTTGTGGTGGAATTCCCCTTTAAGCCATTAGTGCCTGACACTGAAATAACCCCCAATTATTATTGTGCGTCCCTACTGAACCAGTGTTTCTCAACCCTGGTCCTGGGGACCCACTGCCCTGCATGTTTTAGATGTTTCCCTGCTCCAACACACCTGATTCAAATGAATGGGCCGTCATCAAGCTCTGCAGAAGCCTGATAATGACCCATTCATTTTAATCAGGTGTGCTGTAGCAGGGAGACATCTAAAACATGCAGGGCAGTGGGTCCCCAGGAGCAGAGTTGAGACACTGTACTAAACAATGAAAGATCAGTTAAAAAAAAAAAAAAGAAAAGGGGTAAACCTCTGATTAATGGGTCAATGGAGGAAGTGCTTTTTGAATGAAGACCTGTTCATGTATCGGTTTGTGTGGTTAGTACACCGCTGTGATCGGAAGAATCCCTGTGAGTCGACAGACAGCGTCTCACAGCTTGGACTGCAAGGGCTTCAGGTACTTGTGGTAGGACTCGTGAACCTGCGGGGGAGGAACACAAACACAGAGGCGGCTCGGTTAAAACAAGCTGTAAAATTCTCCTTGCATACAGCAAAAAAAAAAACCAGGAGGACCTGGTGGGCTCGCACTTAATGCGTGTGCAGTTCATTCATATAGTCACCACCCATGCCACAACCCTGGGGCGGCAGAACCATTCAAATCACACCCCTTTGTTCAATCTTTATGTCTACAAGCACGCAGTTTGTTATAATACTAATAATACCACTAATTCATGTGCCGTTGTTGTGCAGATCTTCAATAAACGACAACTTCTCTATCCGGATATCATCCCACTCATTGCATTACAGGCATTTAGCAGACGCTCTTATCCAGAGCGACTTACACCACTTTTACACCGCATTTTACACTGCATCCATTTATACAGCTGGATATATACTGAAGCAATGCAGGCTAAGAACCTTTGCTCAAGGGCACAACGGCAGCGTCCCACCCGGGAATCGAACCCGCGACCTTTCGGCTTACAAGCCCAGTTCCCTCGCCCGCTGCGCCACGCGGCCGCCCCGGCTCCTCCTCACCTCGGTGCGGTTGAGGGGGGACCTCTTGGCCCACTCGAACATGTGCTCGTAGACGTTCCCGTCGTAGCGGCCCAGGACGGAGTTGAGCATCTCGTCGCGGTAGTCGAAGGCGTCCGCCAGCGGCACGGCGTCGGCCCGCAGCAGGCGCAGCAGCTCCTTCAGCCGCTGGGACGCCAGCGAGAGCTGGGGCACGCTCAGCAGGCCGGCCTGGGGGACGGGAAGAGGAAGTGACATCATCCGCTTACACGCGCAGCTTGTAACACCTGCGGCCACCGGTGCGTTGGCGGTTTGAAAACGGCGAACCAGCCCAAAAGACGTTTTTTTCCTGCACAATAACATTTTTTTTTTAAGTATCCCCATTGGGTGGGAATCCGCTCCATCTTGCGACACCGCCAGTGGATGTACAGAAAACGTTTTTAAATAATGAAAATGAAAATGACAATAAAAAAAGAAAGAAAAAAAAAAGTTCCTGCGACACAACGATAAGTTCAGCGGTTTACAGCCAATGAGGAGAACCTGCTTGTTCTCGTTTGGATAATGAACAAGCACATATTTACTTCTTTGTCTTCTATCTTTACTCATCCACTGAGCACTCACAGTAAATTCTGCACACAGAAATGAAATAAATGCAGTTTCCATTAAATGCGAGTCCATGCCAGATCTTTAGTGAAGGGGGCCAGCATCGGTTACCTGCAGGAAGTCCCCTGAGTGCTGCGTGATTCCATGCAAGGCGTAGAGCAGAGCCAGGTTACTGAGCACAGAGTGAATCGCCGTGTCTCCCACCTCCCCGAGTTTGGCAGCAAACAACTTCACCACCACATAATGACAGTGCGCCTGGAGGAGAGGGAGAGAGAGGGAGGGAGAGAGGGAGGGAATGAGGGAGAGAGGGAGAGAGGGAAGGAGAGAGAGAGAGAGGGGGAGAGAGAGAGATAGTATCACAAGAGCTCAAATATTAATGCTTCTGCAAACCAACCCCAAGCAACAAAAAAATGAAGTCCCAGCATTACGCAGCAGTGCACTCACATCGGACGCCCGGACCAGGTCGATGGAGGTGTTGTTCCAGGCGTCTTCCTTCCTCTGGCTGTGCTGCATTTCCACCTGCAGGTTTCTGGCCGCGGTTCCCACCAGCCTACGGAGAGCGCACCACACACATCGCAGAAACGGGTAAGAGCGCCTCACAGCCCAGCAAGAACGCTTCAGCAAAACATTACATTACATTACATTACAGGCATTTAGCAGACGCTCGTATCCAGAGTGACTTACACAACCTTTACATTGTATCCATTTATACAGCTGGATATATACTGAAGCAATTCTGGTTAAGTACCTTGCTCAAGGGTACAACGGCAGTGTCCTCCCCAGGAATCGAACCGATGACCTTTCGGTTACAAGCCCAGTTCCTTATCCACTGTGCTACACCTGCCACATCGTCACGAAAATAGGGCCGCGTGCCCGATGCGGGGGGCAGAGAGTCGCGTCTCCTTCCTGTGGACTCACCTGGCGGCCCGCTGCTTGTACGCCTCCACCAGGCTGGCGAGGTCGCTGACGTCGACGACGGTGGGCCGGGCGGAGACGGGCTGGGCCTGCAGCCTGTCCCGGGCCTGGTTCAGGTAGGACACCATGCCGCTCAGCTGCTGGCCCGCGCTGGCCTGCGTGTAGCTCTTCACCAGGAACCTGCCGGGAGTGGGGGACGGGACAGGGCGTCATGCCCGGGTACCGCTGGGAACAGGGGACAGTTCCCCCTTCTCGGTTTTTTTGCGGGTCTGGTAGTGTGTGGAACGGTAGGGGCTGTCCGGCCGCTCGCTCGCAGCGCAGTGTCTGTTTTTTAGTGAGGGTCAACTGCGCAGACGTGCGCAGACGTGGCAGACGTGCGCAGCTCCTGTTGTCCGGCGAGCTCACCTGGCGGTCTGCAGCATCATGACGGTGTTCTCGCCCTCGTAGGTGCAGGTGGGCGTGAAGGTGACGTAGATGGCGGGGAGCGAGCTGCAGTGGGAGTAGCCGTGGCCCCCGCAGGCCATGCGGCAGACCTCGATGCCCGCGCTGGCCGCCCAGGTGGTGAAGGCCTTCAGGCCCGCCGACAGGGCATGCAGCTGTGGGGGGGGGGGGGGGGGGCGGGGGGATGGGAGCGGCCATTACAAATAGCCCCACACGTACGCAACATTACATTACAGTCTGGAAAACGAACAAGCTCACCCTCCACACCTTTTCCACACGCAGCTAATGAAGCAAGAACGCCACATGCTGCAACTTAGCAACAAAGTGTCGTCTGAGGGGAAAATGAGATTCCGGAATCCGAGTGCCC
This sequence comes from Anguilla pacifica, assembly GCA_039654925.1. NCBI lineage: Eukaryota > Metazoa > Chordata > Actinopteri > Anguilliformes > Anguillidae > Anguilla > Anguilla pacifica. Next base: position 74,466,224 of record CM077285.1, on the reverse strand, counting down.
GGTCTCCACGGCAACCCGGAAAACTGGCCCGACTTGACGGGCGCATTCCAGCGATGGGTCCCGAGAGGATAGGGCTCTAGGCCCAATTCTACAGTTCACCGAAGTCTGCAAAAAGGGGGCTCACGCGGACTTTCCTGCAGACTTCCAGAGAGTCCGGGTGCTTGGGCGAGGCCTCCCCAGACTTTGCCAGTGGGATTACCCAGAATTCATAGCAATTAGGATGTGATGATGTAAAAGACATAAAGGAAGCAATGCCCAAAAAAAAAAGAAAAAAAAAAAGAGGATAATAAAAGTATGGTAGAAAAACAACCAAAGATCTTCCAATTTCAGGACTACACAATTCCTCTAGCCTGAAATGTACGCTCATTGCAGATGGACGTTTGGATTCGGCACACGTTCTGCGCTCATATTTAAGGAGGATGGATGGATCCGTACCTCAGGCAGCTCGCTGAAGTCGCCCTGGCTGATGTCGCTGGTGATGCGATGGTAAGTGCGGTTCATGTACTGACCCACGAAGTGGAAGGCGTAGGCCGTGGCCAGCAGGGGGAGGAGCTTGTACTGCTGCGTCTGGTAGTCCAGGATCTGCGGCTCAGGCTCACTGGGGGAACGCAGACAGGACGGGGGGGGGGGGGGGGGGGTGTCACAGAACCGAAAGACCCAGGCAGATCACCTCATCATGCAAGTTTGATTCGACAGGCATGTTTTTTACATGTCGCGTGTTTTACGTGAGTCGCGTGTCGGTGTGTGTGGATGGCGTGCGGCGCAGGTGTGTGGGCGTGTGTGGATGGCGTGAGGTGCAGGTGTGCGGGCGTGTGTGGATGGCGTGCGGTGCTGGTGTGCGGGTGTGTGTGGATGGCGTATGTAGAGCGCAGGTGTGCGGGCGTGTGTGGATGGCGTGAGGCGCAGGTGTGCGGGCATGTGTGGATGGCGTATGTAGAGGTGTGCGGGCGTGTGTGGATGGCGTGAGGCGCAGGTGTGCGGGCGTGTGTGGATGCGTGCGGCGCTGGTGTGCGGGCGTGTGTGGATGGCGTGCGGCGCAGGTGTGCGGGTGTGTGTGGATGGCGTGAGGCGCAGGTGTGCGGGCGTGTGTGGATGGCGTATGTAGAGCGCTGGTGTGCGGGCGTGTGTGGATGGCGTGCGGCGCAGGTGTGCGGGCGTGTGTGGATGGCGTGCGGCGCAGGTGTGCGGGCGTGTGTGGATGGCGTATGTAGAGTGCAGGTGTGCGGGCGTGTGTGGATGGCGTATGTAGAGCGCAGGTGTGCGGGCGTGTGTGGATGGCGTATGTAGAGCGCAGGTGTGCGGGCGTGTGTGGATGGCGTATGTAGAGCGCAGGTGTGCGGGCGTGTGTGGATGGCGTATGTAGAGCGCTGGTGTGCGGGCGTGTGTGGATGGCTTATGTAGAGTGCAGGTGTGTGGGCGTGTGTGGATGGCGTATGTAGAGTGCAGGTGTGCGGGCGTGTGTGGATGGCGTATGTAGAGCGCAGGTGTGCGGGCGTGTGAGGATGGCGTATGTAGAGTGCAGGTGTGCGGGCGTGTGTGGATGGCTATGTAGAGCGCAGGTGTGCGGGCATGTGTGGATGGTGTGCGGCGCAGGTGTGCGGGCGTGTGAGGATGGCGTATGTAGAGCGCAGGTGTGCGGGCGTGTGTGGATGGCGTATGTAGAGCGCAGGTGTGCGGGCGTGTGTGGATGGCGTATGTAGAGCGCAGGTGTGCGGGTGTGTGTGGATGGCGTGCGGCGCTGGTGTGCGGGTGTGTGTGGATGGCGTGCGGCGCTGGTGTGCGGGCGTGTGTGGATGGCGTATGTAGAGCGCAGGTGTGCGGGCGTGTGTGGATGGCTTATGTAGAGTGCAGGTGTGTGGGCGTGTGTGGATGGCGTATGTAGAGTGCAGGTGTGCGGGCGTGTGTGGATGGCGTATGTAGAGCGCAGGTGTGCGGGCGTGTGAGGATGGCGTATGTAGAGTGCAGGTGTGCGGGCGTGTGTGGATGGCTATGTAGAGCGCAGGTGTGCGGGCATGTGTGGATGGTGTGCGGCGCAGGTGTGCGGGCGTGTGAGGATGGCGTATGTAGAGCGCAGGTGTGCGGGCGTGTGTGGATGGCGTATGTAGAGCGCAGGTGTGCGGGCGTGTGTGGATGGCGTATGTAGAGCGCAGGTGTGCGGGTGTGTGTGGATGGCGTGCGGCGCTGGTGTGCGGGTGTGTGTGGATGGCGTGCGGCGCTGGTGTGCGGGCGTGTGTGGATGGCGTATGTAGAGCGCAGGTGTGCGGGCGTGTGTGGATGGCGTGCGGCGCTGGTGTGCGGGCGTGTGTGGATGGCGTGCGGCGCTGGTGTGTGGGTGTGTGTGGATGGCGTGCGGCGCTGGTGTGCGGGCGTGTGAGGATGGTGTGTGGCGCAGGTGTGCGGGCGTACCCCGGCCGCAGCTCGGACTGGTGGCGGACGGCGCTGTAACGGATGGCGATGGTGCAGGCTTTGGACAGCGCGCGGGCCGACTCGCCCACGATCATGGAGCGGATGAACACCATGGTGCCGTAGGTCAGCTTGTCACTGGGCGGCTTCACATAGGTCCCGTCAGGCTCCACCTGCAGGGATCACACAGGGTCTCTCAGAAGGGGCTAGTGACTCTAGCGTGGAGTATCGTTAGTTCCCAAAATTCAACAACAAACTTACATATTCAAGAGACACTTTGCATGCAAATGCACTTTTCGCAGCGCAGAACAAACACATTTGCAGAGCAGAGGGGTTGAATTACAAAAAAAAGTTTTGTGCAGGTTTTATGACTTGGGAATAAAGGAGTCTCCCACAGTAATAATTTGTTTCCATTCAAAATATTGAGAGTGTATCGAATCCTGAACCCCGTATTGTGTATAGTACCCAGCTGAGTGTAACATCACATCACATAGTGACAAGTGTTCTGTACCTGGTCATCCATGCGGTAACCAGTGTTTAAATTTGTCTCGACTACACCTCTGATGGTGCATTTCTCAGTCAGTGCACCAGTGGCCCGGACCCCCCCCCACCCCCAGATGCTGACCTTTGCATATTTCATCAGCATGTTATCCCGAGGAATTCGCACATTCTCCAACTTCAGGTAGCCATTGTCCACCTCGTCAAAGCCAAATTTGGGCCCGATGTCCCCCACCACAACTCCTGAACAGAGAGAACACACAAGTTGGGTCCTGCAAACGCACACACACGCTCACTCACTCACGCACTCACGCACGCACGCACGCACGCACACACACGCGCGCGCACACACACACACACTCACACACACACACACACACACACAATCTCACTCTCACACACACACACACACACACACACAGCAGCAGCAGCCGCAGCAGGACAGAGCGGGCGGTACCTGGCAGGGGCTTGTGGGTACGCATACAGCGGATGGGCACTATGAACGCATGCAGGCCGTGGCAGCGCCCCTGCGTGTGTAGCTGTGCCAGGACAACCGCGTGGTTCGAGGTCTTCCCCACTGCAGGGAGAGGGAGGAAGGGAGGGAGGGAGACGCCACTTACTCATCATACACTTCCAAAACACTTCAATGGACACAGGCAGGCAATAACACGTGGGGAACCACAGCACTAGATAACAAGACCAGGTTAAGACCTAGTATATGGCTGGACCGAACACACGTGATCCGGCCGACCAATGGTGTGACTTCATAACTCGGCCGACCAATGGTGTAACTTCACTCACTCACTCAGTCAGTCACAGACATTCGCGTTTGTAGGGCTGGCCCCGCTGTTGCGGCCCAGCCAATAATAACATAACATAATGACGAGTACAGGCCATTCAGCCCAACGATGCTCGCCATTTTCCTGACTAAATCAGTGCTCTAATTACCTACAGTATCTAACACTGCATCCAGCCTAGTCTTGAAAACCCCCAGAGTTTCTGCCTCTGCTATGTAACCTGGCAGGCTATTCCACAGATTAACTACGCTCTGCGTGACAATCAGGAGGCAATAAAACGTGGAGCACCACAGCGCTAGATAATGCTCTCCTGCGACCGCACCACACATCGGCACTCTTCTCACCGTGCGACTCTGCACCACTGGTCCCACTGCATTTTCTGTATTGTATTTTTTATTTATTTTTTATTGTATCTTTGTATCCGTGTCTGTTTATTGATAATTATGCTTGTGTCCTGGTTTCTTTTGTTGACTGTATTGTTTCCTTGATTTCTCTGTGTTGTAAAGTGTGAGACTGTGAAAAGCACTATATAAAATAAAATTATTATTATTATTATTATTATTATTATTATTATTACTACATGTGATCGTCAGCGTGCAAGAAGCATTACCCTGAGGGAATGGAGGGACGGCTAGGGGGTCGAGGGACAGCTAGGGGATCGAGGGACAGCTAGGGGGGTCGAGGGGCGGCTACTCTACTCACGTCCTCCCGGCCACCACTTGATGGAGGTGATGGTGGGGCTGTTCAGGACGAACTCCTGGGTGGACGGGTCGTAGGTCGAAGTGGTCTCCAGAGCACGGATGTGGGTCCCTGTGAAAATCAAAAAGGCGTCAGCTCAGCGTCTGACTGATCTGAGGAGCGACGGCACGATAGGGCTCGGGTACGCCGTCATCACAGTTACTCCAGTGAACGAAGAATACTCTGGGAGCGTGAATGTTTTGAAGCTGGCAGACACCTTGGGCATGTGCAGTACAAATTCAGGGGTTTAATGGGTGCTGTAGGTGTTTGACAACGACTTTACAACACAAATTTTAAATATACAAAAATACAAGATGCATGCGAGATAAGGTAAAAATTTACACAAAAGTATTTACGCGATGATAACAGTTTATAGCGGGCTGGGTGACACACTGCGGAACGCACTGTCCAGCTTGGCTTACAGTTTAAGCCAGCACAAAGTTAGCACAAAGTTAGCATCAAACTCAGCAGTCGCAGTTTGTTCCAGCTAGGAGTGCGCGCTTTGGTACGAAAACGAGAATGGAGGGCTGATTCTGTGCAAGAGGGTAAGACTGCCTTCCAACTGCCACATTTACGGCGGCTTTGAAAAATAGACTCTTCACTAACGCACTGCTGCTGGCTGAAACGTAGGTAGAGCCTGGGCACTGCACACAGGTGATACCCCCACGGTCGACAGCACATATCAGTCAAGGGGGGGAGTGGGTGGGGGGACGTCTGTGAGGTCCAGGTCCGTTACCATGGCCCATCTCTGTCTGAGCGTAGGTGCCGATGATCTCCAGGTTCCAGGCGGGCATGAAGAAGGTGTTCTGCTGCTCAGGTGTGGCCTGGTTCAGCAGGGTGGGGAGGAACATCACCAAATGCAGATCCAGGGGCTCCGGTCGCCCGCGGTGCACACAGCTACGGGGCAAGGCCGAGTGGAAGCAAGTGTTTTTTTTTTGGGGGGGGGGGGTTTGAGGGAGGGGGTGGGGTGGGCGGGGCAAGGAGACAGAAGAGAATTTTTTACACCATAGAGCAGAGACAGACAGAGGAGGGTAGAAGAAAGCAATGATGGTGAGGATTATGTTTTCATAAGAGAAGGCAGAACAAAGGTTGGACAACGTGTAAGGACAGAGAGATGAATGGGGACATACAGGGAAGAGCACAAAAAAGAAAAGAAATCAGTCCTTCAATGCGTGAACTGGTCATGCACATGCTGATCTCATAAAAAAAAAAAAAAAAAAAACTTTCATTCTAATCTGGAATTAATTACAAGCAGCTAATGCTGAGCTGCAACAAAGAGGTTTCACATAGAAAAACAGCCATTCAGTGTTCTAAAATTAGGCCAAGTGATTTTGATTCGGGGAACACAGCGCGACCTTCATGCTTCAAATCGGGGGCGATCAATTACAAAGTTGCCGTAACCTTCCAGTATCACTGTGCTTTTGCTCCAGCACGTCTCCATCTCCGATAAGGCAAAAAAAAAATCACACAACCGCAATTAGAACTTCCAGCCATCCCTCCCTCAAGTGAACAAAGGGCTCGGCAAAGCAAGAGGAAACCTTGTAATTCAGGTTCGGCAAGCAGGAATAACTCTAGAAACGTGGCACAAATCGACGATAAAGCGACTAGTCCATTTGAGCCAAACAAGGAGAAACAGACTTGGGCCACACGGACACACTGGAGTCATCTTGCCCCAACAGAGACATGTTCATCAACTGAAACCCTCTCTCTCCACTTTTATTGATTGTATCTGAGAGCTTCAACTCAAGACAACGTCTGATCATCCATTGATCTACCCGGTGAAAACCATGAATAAATTAAACTCGCCAGCGTACAATTTACCAATTCATCCACAACCCGCCATTTCAATCCCCACAGACAAAATATTTCTGTCAGATAAAAGCCATACTGCCGTTGATTAACCTGAAATGTAGGAATCAATCATTCATAGGAAGAGTTCAAATTCTATTACGGAAAGCTTAATGTTTTACCCATCAGATTCAAGAAAAGGGGACTAGAATCAAGAGGCACTACAGTTTTTAAGCAACAGGGACAGAGGGAGAAGATATGGAGGTGGACATAAGGATGGGCACACAGAGATTAGGCCCAAATCGAGCACTATAGACCCATTTCAAAGGATGCCGCTGCCCAAGAAGATTCACTTGTTAACACGCCAATTGGATGCAATGGTCCTGAAGGTCCTTATTCTTCAGTCTTCATCCAAAAGAAGCCTATTCTTCCAGTTTTGAGCCCATATTTGAAATGGAATGACCACTCTAGTTCCTGGGGCATTAGAGGGGCATTAAATGGGGGGAAATGTAAGCACTACAACTGAAATATTAGTGATTATCATTAGTCCTATCCGACCAACATTAAAAAAATCACAAACTACTGTTAGTTTGCCACATGAAACTAATGACCATACACAGTACAAGGAAGTACGCAGACCACTAAGATCTGTCAAACACCTGCAGGTACCCCAAGTCCCTCAACAATGCCAGCTTCAAGGTTCCAACCAGACAGCAAAACCCCCCAGTCCACCAAAAGGGACCAACAGCACCGGACACACACTGGTAATTATACTACATCGGGAATAATTTGGAGGCCCAAGGGCTTTCTCGTGGCGATCGCCCAGACCAGAGGTGGGCAACGAGGGCCGTATGTTTCTGGTCTCCATGCCAACTTCTGCCCCTTAATTATTTAATTACCCCTACTATTTACACCATCTGACATGTCACCTACATTTCCTGATAAGTGAATGAATGAGAGCCAAAGACTGTTCTTGTGTCCCTAAATGACATGTACTACTGTGATCTAATCTACAAGTGAGCCAGTGTTGGTGTATGCAGCCCATTAGCTCACTTAGCCAGAGTAACTGGTGGAAACAAAAAAACCTGCACACACACACACTGGCCCCTCCAGGACCGGGATTGCCCACCCCCTGGCCTAGACCTCCGTCGGACTGACCGTGACCCATTTCAGTCTGGGCGTAGGTGCCCAGGACCCGGAAGGAGAGGGCCAGAGGGAGCCACTTCCTCCGCTGCTCCGCGTCACACTGGCTGTGCAAGGTGGGCAAGAACATGACGAAGTGGAGACCCAGGGCCTCGTGGTGAAGCCCTTTAAATATGCTGAGGAGGGACAGAGACACACCAGATGAGCAGCGCGCAACCCCAAAATGGCACCCCCCAGGCCTCAAGACGCAAGCAAAGGATTTAAGCCTGAACAGGCCAGGCTTCGTACAGCTCTGCTGCGTTTTCTCTCTAATCCCAACAGAATAAGCACATTTAAGTAAGCGTACGTTTAAAGTAGTCCTAGCAACTAATGGTTTTACGAACGCTAAATAAGAGCATTGTTTCACCAGAAATGAGTTAGGTGGTAAGTATATTAATATGACCCCACAACGACTTCCACTTGTACCTATAGTAAAATCAAGGTGAAAATCATCCTGTGTGCCACCTGCCGATCTCTCCTTCTCTCTCTCAAGTTGTAAAATAAAGTTATTGGTTATTTTTGGGAAACCTTGGTTTTGGCTTTGTTATGTTTGCGGGGGCTTGAGAGCAACTGTAACATAAATCGTGGCTCGTCCGGGATTTTACCCTTTGGAGTTTTTAATTTTCTGTTCTTACCCCGGTTAGCTTAGCCGCCGGGCGGGTCCAAGGGACTTGTCACTTTATTGTTTTTCCTTTTTTGTTTTTAGTGCCTAATATGAGTGGGGGTATGCTTCGGGGCACTGAGGTCGACTAGTCAATTGGTCTGCTGATAGTGCTCACGAGTTTAGCGTTCAAAGTCGCCCCGAGCGCAGAAACCACTGAAGACTAGCTTATTGAGTTAGGATTTTTTCTATTTGGTTAGGTAGGATCGGGGAAGCCCACAACAGAGTTAAATGGTAGTGCCATTGATTGGTTTAATCACTCTGGATTTGTATCACCTGTTTCGTCCAGCTGGGAAAAGGAGAGAATTGTGTGACTTGTATGGCTTTTTTTTGATAGTGCTGTTCAGTTTGATAACTGGGAGTAACATGGACGCCTAAACATTTATGTAAAGTTTTGGTTAGTCTCTTTTTATCGGTGCTTCATGGCAGACAACTGGCAGACAATTATCATCCTGCACGGTGTTTTGCTTACAGCCTTCGGCCACGTTAGACTGGTTTAGCCCAGACGGCCTTTCGATTATCATACCATGATAATACTCTTTACTGGTATCACACCAGTAAAAGTAACACCCGAAGCACCCGTGCTCATCCACTGCCTGCAAGTGAAGACATCATTTTAAATGACCAAAAGAGGAAAAAAAGAACTTTGTCACACATTGCTTCATGAATAATGGCAAATGGTAAATGTGTAATGAGTAATGGGGAGTGAAAAGAACGAACACAGATACAGAAGACCAGGATTTCATTACCCTAACTTTCTACACAAAAAAAACCACACGCTAATGACAGCTCAGGCCTGAACCTTCCTATGTACCAAACTCCAATAAAAATCAAAATGAGTGCTGCCTTTTCTTTTCTCACTGTGTCACACAAACAAATATACTGTCTCTGTACAGAGGATCTGGCCCTGTGCCATAACCTTGACGCAACCTTATCTAAAATATTCTGTTGCCAAAATCAACCTCAGTAAATGACGCTATCTGCCACCTTTGCTCTTGCACAAGCAAGACTGCTGTCATTTTCTAGTCACGATACATGTAAGGAACGCAACGTAAACACCGGATTTTATTATCTGGGGATGACACAGCTGAGAGCACCAGCTAAGGCTAACGCTTCTTCTGTGATCCGGCACAACGCACGATCCAAAAACCTGACCGGTGACGTGGAAGGGCCGATAATCAGCTGCAGAGTCACACAGAGTCACAGGGGGATTCAAACAGAGGGATATTCCTTATCTTCCAGCACAGCAGGAGCTCCTTGGATCAAGCAGGCCTCAAGACATGCAGTCCTTGAGGTCAGCAGTGCATACGGCAGTCTACCCTTGGGGTTGAGATAACCATGCATTATAAAATGTTAAAGAAAAATATCTGAACAAAATCACCGTCCATGCAATGTCCCTTCTTTTAAGCACCACGTTGTCCTATAGACCGCAAGCTTTCTCAACGCATCGAATGCAGTCACCAACACCACAGGGCCCAAACCGAGCAAGTCTATATCATGAAGGGAAGCAGGGGTGTTTTCCCGATTTCCCACGATATCACCGCACAAGTGTGGGGCCCATGTCCCACTGTTTTTCACACTGTATTTCAAAAAGCATTTTCCGCATGTTGGCAACAGACAGTATTGCAAGCCATCCGACCGCTGTTGAGGTCAGCCCCAATATCATCTTCTAAAAACTTGAAGAGTTACAGCTGTGGATACAACTAAACACAAGATTCATGGTGGAAATCAGCAACACACATTATCATTAATTTGAAACTTCCCTCACCCACCCACTCGAGAATTACATTACAATACAGGCATTTAGCAGACGCTCTTATCCAGAGCGACTTACATAACTTTTACGTAGCATTTTATATTATACAGCTGGATACATGCTGAAGGTTAAGTACCTTGCTCAAGGGTACAAAAGCAGTGCCCTACCCAGGAATTGAACCTACGACCTTTCGGTTACAAGCCCAGTTCCTTACCCACTGTACTACACTGCCACCCAGTTTGAGCAGTTTTTCAGCATTAGGTCTGAACTCTGGCAGGATACATTTGGCTTCTGCGGTACACTTACCTCTTGTAGCAGTAGATTTCTTCGGGGTCTGAGATGCCGTACTCCCGCAGCTTCAGGATCATCTGCGCGCTCTTCTTCACAGCCGCATCGTACCGCTCGCTCCTGGACAGGAAGTTGAGGTCCTCGTGCTGAAAGTCCGGATCGCTGATCACCAGATTCTCTGTGCGTGGAACGGAGAATGCTAAGTCACGAGGGTTTCGTGTAATGGATTCCTTGCAATATGAATATTAAGTCTGCTACCCAATTAGGAGTACTGTCACCTTTCACCTTCAGAACAGCTTCAGTTTTCTCTGAAAGTTCCGGACTGTGGGATACCAGAAAATTCGCCAAGAACTAAAGTCTGCTGTTCTTTGAGGGATGGTGGAGATCTACTTTACACTTTGCACGGTTCAGTTATGCGTATATGTGGTGATTGTGGTGTTCATGAAACCAATCTTAAATTGCAGTAGCAGTGTGTATGGAGGCGTTAATATTGTGGAATATCTGGACAACGGCAGGGAACAGTAGTTGCACCAGGTCAAAAAAATCTCTTCATATTCCTGGGCTACTTTACGTCCATGACGAACAATCGTCAGACCCAATGACATCCATGAAGTGCGGTTGCCCATAACATTGCACGTCCACCACCATGTTTAACATGGCTGTGTGTTAAACCAATCTTAGGCTTTCTCCAAACATAAACCTGCCCAGATGTGGGAAAGGTAATAAAAGGCGACTCATCCGGACATATTCCTTTTTTCACTGCACAGGTCCAGGTTTTGTGCACCTTACGTCAAGTTATGAGTCTTTCTCAGGTCATTATGAATTTGCCTGAGTGGACCCGACCAAAAATACCATAATTCTCGACACGGCTCCCCTTATCCACAATAAATAATTCACCAGTTTATGTGACCGATGCAGCTGTAATCCGGACAATCAGTAATTTGGCCTCCTTGGAACTGTAGCCCTGAGTCCGTGTTAGACAGGGCGGAGTGAACGTGCATGCAACTTAGCTATCAAGTTAGGTTTAACCGTTATGTAGGAAGTTGGTGAATGGAAACTACGCCACAGCTTCGTTCAAAGAAATACTAAGGGGTAGCTACCTGGACGCTAATGATTACCTTACCAATAAATATACAAATGGAAAAAATCAGGGTGCGATTTTTAACCATCGCGTCTGCAGATAGCTTGATGGTAGTTAATCTAGCCTTGCGGCCATCTAATTTATTCAGCTAGCCAGCTAGTGCCAAATCAACGTTCGCTATTTAACCAGCTAACCAGGGTTCTTGAGCGTGTTTCGGCAGTTTCCTTGTTATCCAAAACAAACACAGTGCGGACAAACTCACCGATCTCTCTCCTCCTTTGAGTTTTCTCTGGACCGCCGTCTAAAATATTTGTGAGTATCTCAGTGTTGAAACTAGCGTTTCCTCGTTCTCTAAGAATATCTGGATTCATGTCTGACGAATGTCGAACCTTAACTATGATTAGTAAGTTAGCTACTGATAGGTTTGGTAACGTCGGCGAAACGTTCTGATTTCTTTTGAGAATATGCTACTATGATCTAGCCTTGGACAGTAGAATGTGGATGCTCCGCCTCCAAGGCACGCTCTAAAGCTTAAAAAAAGAAACGTCATGCGTGGTTTAGAAAGCGACATTAAAAATGAGGTCACCGCAGGCGCGCACAACTGAAAACCACGGAGCGTACCGTTCAGTTTAATGTAGAAAAGGTGATTTTTAACTACCAAAGAAAACCATATCTAATAAGTCTAATGTTCCCCATTCATTTAAGTTGGAGCTCCAATGTTTTGTCCTCAATACAGGCATACTTCCTGAATTTACAAGCTAGGTTAGCGGTTAGGCCGTGCTGGCCTGTCAAGTTCAATATGTGGCCTGTCATTGTTCTTTTGTTTGAATAAACCTGTATGAATCAAAGTACATTATAAATTCTCTATGTTGTGCTCATTTTACATATAAACTGTTTTTAAGCTGCCAGATGAATTTATGCTGATAAGAATTTTGTCGATAGCTACCGAAGAACAGTTCTGTGGTAGCTACCGTACTCAGACAAACGAGTTACTTCCTGGCTTCAGTCGGATGAAAGCAGTGGGATCTCTGGGATACGTATTTTCCCTTCCCCCGATGTGAACCAGAACCAAAACAACCTGTCCGACTGCAGACGAAAGTTTACTGAAGATAATTTGATTAATCTAGTTTAAAGTCTCAAAAAATTGTCTGATACAGTGTGTGACCAATTTCAAGAGTTACCTTTTAAAATGCAAAGAATACATTATTCAAGATTTCTTGCGGGATGCCGGTGACGTTAGCCTTGTAAACCGAGTGCGTAGACTTGGGAGTATTTTACAGTACGTTCTATATTGTGTGGTGAGTATGGATAAAAAATGTATATTTATTAACACACGTTTTGTTTCACGCTTTTCAATCAGTAAAACCTGATTTCTTTACGCAAAACGTTGTTAGCGGTAAAATATTGCACCGTCCTTCTGAGTTATCGAGGTGGATCAAGGATTTTCAGCCTGTAAAGTAGCCGTAACCCCAAAATGCAAGCAACACGACAATACTGCGACAATAATCAGATGACACTTCTGTAAACCCGCTTTAATTAATTTCATTTTAATTTATTTTTTCAGATAAGGCAGAGATGCTTCCAGCACCTGGTGTTTTTCACTTTCCCTGGGAAATCAGTTCCGGTGCCATCCAGGAAGGAACAACAGTGAGAACATTTGGCAGGTATGATTTATTTATTTATTTATTTATTTATTTATTTATTTATTTATAATAGAAGTAGTCCACCCTTCTTGGCTTTTTTAAAACATTTCATCCAGCTTGTGGGAAAGCAGAGAGGGTTACAGAGGTGGGTTCACAGGGCAGGAAGTGCCATGGCAAGGAGAGATCATGTGGGTTGTTGACAGTTGGTCCTCACGGTCCACAGTACACAGTCTCACAGTCGGATTTTTATTATTCTTAAATCAACCGAAGCAAACGCTAATTATGTAACACTGTTGTAGTAGGCTTTACGATTACATCTTGTGGATGTTTAATTTTCATTTACTTATTGTAGCTGTAAAGTATCTAAAAAATGGCAGTGTAAAAATGTCAAGTTTCTCACATAGACTTGTCATGTCCTCTATATATTTATACAAAATGTTTGATGTCAAAATGTGAAATTATAACGAACACAGATCCATATGTCTCACAGAAAATGTCCTATGCAAGCACAGCTCCAAAGCCTTTTTTTCTACATTCTTACCTGTGGCCTCCCCTTCCAGGGATTTAGCTGTTTGATATAGCCAAAACTTGTTGGGCAAATATACTGTATGCAGGATAGATTTTTCCATATGCAGGGAAGGAAATTGTTGTTCCAAGAAACAACTGTCTGATGTGGATTATTGAATGACTTGAGGGTCAACAGAAAATAAATTGGAAAAATGAACTTGAACTTACTTAGATTTGGCATACCAAAGGGTATGAATGTTTGTGCAGTCAAGACATCTACATTTTTTCATTTTTAGTAGTTTGCATCAATGAGAGTGTGACATTCCTGCCATCATATTGCGTTCATCTGTTCCTCCCCTTTTTGATATGTCTCTCTCCAGACTGAAGCATTACCAGCCAGCCGATTCACGGGCTACCCTGTCTTCCCATTATGCAGCAACCCAGCACCAAGTTGTCCTTCACACGGGCTTCGTGGAGCCCTTTCACCCCATACTTGAGGCCCAGTACATTGTTCTAGGGGAGCTGGAGATCACTGAGGGTAAGTTCGGTTTTAGCAAGGAATTCATAGTCGATAACAGAAGCTACTTCGCTTACAGTTTTGTCAGCTGGACAGGAAGGTGTATGCAACATTAATTGAAGGAGGTTTTTTCCCCACTGTATTTGTTTTCCACACGATTGACCAATGCTGGGAATAGGACGGAGTGTGGCACAGTGGGTAAGGAACTGGGGTTGTAACCGAAAGGTCGCAGGTTCGATTCCCGGGTAGGGCACTGCCGTTGTACCCTTGAGCAAGGTGCTTAACCGAAATTGCTTCAGTATATATCCAGCTGTATAAATGGATACAATGTAAAATGCTATGTAAAAGTTGTGTAAGTCGCTCTGGATAAGAGCGTCTGCTAAATGCCTGTAATGTAATGTAATGTAATGGAATACGTAGCTGGCTCTTTTTAAAGGCCCATGTCCTTACAGCGTTCAAGACCAGGAATCAGGCACTCCAGGCTTTAGGTAGAATGATGAGCGTTGATGGGCTGAAAAGTTCTGCTCTTGTCATCAAGCCTTTTGTGTGCTTTAGACACCAGTCCTTTTTATTTGTGTATCTGTATAATGTTGAAAGTAATGGGCTGCAAGCCACCCTGCCCTGCCGGGGAAGCAAGTTGTTTCCTGGTGTGTTTTATCTCTCCCTCCCTCTCTGCAGGGGATGGTCTGATGGTACGTGCTCGCGTGCTGAATTGTGTGGATGGAGTGGACCTTACCATACTACAGAGTGCCATAAATGAACAGAGAAGGTATTTCCATGATAGAGGTGGAAATGGCATTCAGCAACCCCCACCCTGATATATTAGTGTGGATTGTTTGTGGCCACTATGGTGATCATATATTCAACATTTTTATAGCAAGACTGTATGAAAAACTTGGATAATGATGTATTAAAAGTGCTTTTTATACCATTTTGTGTATTAAAATATTTTTTAAAGGTCAGACCTAATGTGCTTTTATAACATTTTGTGTATTTAAATATTTTTAAAGGTTAGACCTAATGTGCTTTCATAACATTTTGTGTATTCACATATTTTTTAAAGGTCAGATCTAATGTATGCACGCAAATACCAGCCTACAGCCACAACTTGAGTTTTGGGACAGTCGTATCAAATTTTTTAAATTTATTAATTTATTAATTTATACAACTGCATTGAGCCATATTACAACAATGGCATTCAATGAGTCAAGTCCCTCTATTCCAAGTCTGCATAAGTATTGGAATGACCATCAATTACCATATTACTGTAATTATTTATAAATGGAAAGCTATGAGTGCAAGAGCATGTGTTTTATCCTTTGTAAGTGTTTAGAGTCTACTTTATTGATAAAAGATACAAGACAACAAAACTGCAGATGAGGACAAGAGAACTAAGTATGAGAAACCAAGAAGGCTATTGTGAGGATGAAAGAAAAGAAAAAATCGATTACAGCTATTGCAGAATGTTTTTTTTTTTTTCTTTCCAAAGTAAAAGATATTGAGTGTCCTAAGGAAGAAACTAACTACTGGAGGCTCTATGAATCACCAGCAATCAGGCTGTTTTTGTGGAAGACATCAGCCAGTGATGACAGGGAAAAAAATGGTCAGCTTGAGTAATTGCTAATGATCTCTGTATATGGGTTGAAAGTACACACAAGTGTGTTTGTGTGTGCAGCATTAAATAATAAAAAATGCAAAATCTGAGAAGGTTGAATGAATTTTAATCAGTTATTTTGTGTATACAATAATAAACAAGGTGCACTGTTGATAAAACAGTCTAAATGGGTAGCTCTTGGATTTTAATATATCCGTCCTCACATGGAAAAGTATTGGAAAGTAGACAGAAAACTTGGTAAAGGAGCAAGATTGCATGAAGGCCCATCAACCCATTTAACATAACATGAAAATGTCTTGGATCAGAATGTGTGCAGAACATATATTTTCCTGGATAAAAATAGATTTCATGCATTTTAAATAAGGTTTACAAAAAACAACTTGAGCATCCCATTACAAACAAGAAAGTAAACATACAAGCATCTCAGCAGCAATTGTCTGACCCAAAGATGAGAAATACAGGATTGGTAGACTTCCTGAGATGGTTCATAATGATTATCTTGCTGTGATGTCTGCTTATGGATATGTTAAATTGTACATTTTAATTTGACTTCTGGAAAATCTATCATCACAGAGGCAAGAGTCCCTTCTTATTTGGCAGTAAACGAGTCTAGTAGTTGCCGTAGACCGACGATCGGTAAGAGAGATCCGTGGAGGCAGCGGGAAGCAGTAGCAGGCCTGAGACAGGATCCTTCTGACAGCGAGCCATGGCCTGTTTGTAGTTGATCTTCTCTCTTGTAATGGGGTCGACTATCTCCTTGGGGTAGTTTGATTCTTCCTGGAGCTCTCTGACCATGGTGCTGTCGAGGATCTTTGCGTTAGCCGCGTCGGCAATGCTGAGGCGGCCGGACTTCTTGGGGTCCACCAGCCCCCCGGTTAGATTCTGTGCCACCATGTAGTACATTGCGTTTTCTTTTGGCATCCAGCCCTTCTGGACGGCCTCGCCAACTGAGAGACGTTCCTTTGAAATGGGGTCCTCCACTCCAGTGAAGGCCTTCTGAGCGTTGATAAGCTTCTGCAGGTGACTGGAGTCAATAAGCCCACGCTCTGCTGCCTTGTGAACTGAGTAGCGTTCTTTGTTGCTGACGTCCACGATGCCCCCGGTGGCGGCCTGCGCCTCCAGCAGCTTTTGCCCTGTGCCCGGGTCAATCAGTTTGCGGGTCATGGCACTGCGCACAGACATGCGATTTTTGGTAGTGGTGTCAAAAATGCCGGAAATTGGAAAGTTATCCTCAGGGTGGGACAGGTTGAATGGACGGCTTTGAAGAGGACTGCTTGAATAGGACAAATTTGAGCTGCTCACGAAAGTGGAGGGCTTAGCTTTTTCTCCAGCAACCAGAAGGGCAAACTCTGAGATGGGAATCTTGCCATCCCTGTAGCGTTGCAGGTCATACTGGGTCAGTCTGCCATCCTTTATGGCATTGCTGATAGAATACTGTTTTCCACTCTTGCGGTCTTGCAGTAGAGATGTCTCCCCTTCCGGCCCCATAGTGGTGACCTCTTCCCAGTTACACTCCAGTTCCTGCAGATGGATGTACTGGTTACGGTCAATCAACCCTTCCATGTATGCATCATACGGAGACATGTCTTTGCCCGTTTCCGGGTCTAAGATGGTAATTCTTGTGGAGACATTTGTCTCTCTTGTTCTGGTCTCAGAACTGTCCTCTTTCTTCAGGCTGTTCAGCAGCTCACGAATGGTCATCTCCCTTTTGTGTATCGTGTCTTTTTCATCCAGTATCTCCTTCTCCAGACGCTGCACGTCCGATTCCATTTTGAGACTCTTTTGCCTGTTCATCTGGTTTCTCTCACTCATCAGCCTGCTCTGCTGCTGGAATGATATGCCGATGTTCTGTCTCTCGGACTCAAAAGTCCTCAGCTCACGAGTGAGGTTCTCTTTCTCTCTCTGCAGGGCATCTCTGTTATGATTGAGAGTAGTCTCCTCCATGGAATAAGTTGTTTTTGTATTCTGCAGCCGATTAAGTTTCTCAGTGAGTCGTTGTATCTCATCCTCTAAGTCCCGTCTTGCATTTCTTGCCTGTGACATCATCTCTCTTAAGTGGGTCCTCTCAGCCTCCACACCCTGATCTTTCTCTACCCGAATCACCTCTTTGTAGACTGTCTTCTCCACAGTCTTATCTCTCTGTAGGATCTCCAGTTTAAGGGTGAGGTTCCTGATGTCCCTGTCCAGTCTTATGATGTCATTGGTCTCTTTGTCCATATCTATGCGTAAGCCATTAGTGATCTTCTCCAGTTTAGGATCTCTCTCAACCTTCATGACCTCTTCTACAACTATCTTCTCCTCCAGAGGTGGTGGCGCATTCTCAAGTTCTTTGATTCTGGATGTAATCTGCCGCAGTTCCATTTCCACCTGAATCTTCTTTTGTCGTTCATCTGACTCCATGAGAATCCTCTCCTTCTCCTGAATCAGAGCTCTCAGCTGCTGCACCTCCAGTTCCAGATTCCTGCGAGACTTCATCTCTTCATCCAGGCTCTTGTTAAGTTTTTCATGCTCCAGGAACTGCCTTGGGTCTTTCTCCATACGCACTACCTCCTGCACAACCACCTTCTCCTCTGGTTTCTGCCTCTCAAGTAGGATGTACTTATTCTGGAGATCGAAGACGGTTTCCTCAGTGGAGCGTCGTCGCTGTATTTCCTCCCGTACCTCCCTCCTGAGTCGATCGGCCTCCTTCTCCAAGAGTGGATCGTTCTCGTATTTGATCACCTCCCTGGTCACAAGTTTTGTGTCCACCTTGGACTTTTCGGCCTTCCACTGATCCCTCTCTCTTCGCAGAAGATTCAGTTGGTCCACGGTGTTGTCGTAGGTGCTCTGTAAGCGATACAGCTGATCGTTTAGCCTTTGCATCTCTCTGACGACTTCAGGGCTCCTCTCTTCTTTTACCACTTCCTGGGTTACCTCCTTCGTCTCTACCTTAGGTTTCTGGGAGCGGAGGGTGGTTAGGTCTGCCAGCACTAAGTTAATTTCCCTCTCCAGATCCGAACGCTCTCTGCCGGAATCCTTGATTTCTTTCCGGAGCCTTACCAGTTCTGCCTCTGTCCCAGGGTCAACCCTGTAGATTTCATTAATGATCTCCTTGACCTCTACCTGTGGCTTCATCTGGCTCACCTGCTCATAGCGATAGTGGAGATTAGTCAGCTCATTGAGGAGTGCACTGTTTTCAAGTCTCTCTTCCTCCAGAGAAACTTCAAGGTTCCTGGATTCATTGATAATCTCAGGGTCCTGCTCCACCTTCTTTACCTCCTTGATGACAATCTTTGGCTGTACAGTAGGGATAATTCTTTCCAGAGTGTTGATTTGGCTCCTGGTTTGGAAGATCTCATCATTCAAAGACTTGCTTCTTTGGCTCTCATCACTAATCTCAACTTCCAAGTTTGTCACCGCCCTCAGCGTTTCTGGATTCTTCTCAAATCTCACCACTTCCTTTTTCACTAACTTTTCTTTAATGGTGGGCCTCTTCTGCTCCAGGAGATGTACCTCAGTTTTCATTTGGACAGACTCGCTTTCCCTGACCCTCACCTCATCCTTCAGGTTTCTCATCTCATCTCTCAACCTGGCGGCTTCCACATCCAGCTGGGGGTCTCTTTCGATCTCCGTCACCTCCTTAGTCACCAACTTGGGCTTTATACTCTTCAGCTCAGTCTCCAGGGAGACTACCTTCTCATTGATCCTCACGATCTCACTCTGGGTTCCAGAACGTTTCATGGCCTCACTGTGGAGCTGGCTCCTCAGGGTTTCCAGATCGTTCTCCAGTTTGGGGTCACGGTAGTATTGGAGGATTTCTTTTTCCTCCAGTCGCTCTACGCCTCTACGACTCTTCAAGGACATCAGCCTCATCCTGAAGATTTCGAGTTCAGCCTCTGCCTTGCTGCGCCTGGTGAGCTCATCTGCCAGGTCTTTCTTCAGGCTGTCAGTGTCATCCAGCACTTTTTGCTGGCTCTGCAGATGCACCTGCCTTTGCACTGCCACTTGGCCTATCTTTTCATCATTCTGCTCAAAGAAGATGAGACAAGTATGAAGTTTATTTAAAACATTATGCGTTATTTTCTCAGATTTTTTTTGTAAGTTGTGTAAGGTAATACGGCATCCGGTTACGGAATGACTCCGCTTACATTTACAGTTATCACATCAGTATTAATGTCATGTATGGATTTGGAAAATGGAAAATTAGTCAATGGAAAACTAGAATCTGTATGATGTTGGAACAGAATTATGGTAATATACTCCTTAGTTGTATATGACTGGAAATAAAAATTGATTACTTTTCCAGGTTTTTGCCATACCTGAGTAATGAGATTCTTTGCAAAGTCCATCTGGTTGAGTAGCTGTTCATTCTCTGCTGATACTTGGGCATAACGATTCACCAAAGCCTTCTCCTACAAAACAGAAATACAGGATTGACTTTCCATCAGTTTGAACACACCAATTCTAATAACTTCAAATCACTGAGGGTCTAATAGTCTGAACTATCCCAAAGCAGTCACAGCCAGGCAGGTTATTGACATAAAATAATATGGGAGAATGTATCTGCATTTGTCTTTATGTGTAAGTTACTGTAACACGCATATTACATGACATTTTTCCGAAGAACAATGAAGCCATTGTTTGCTTTTGGTCTTACCTGTTTCTCCACAGAATCAGCCAGGGTGGCAGGTTGGTACTTGTCCGCACCTGTTTTACCCTTGTCGCTGAGTGTGCTGCGGTACTTGTCAGAGTTAGTCTCATAGTCCTGCCAAAGTTTTATAGGAAAGATTTATTTAATCACTGGAAAATGTTCTAGAAGATTCCAAGTAAATGAATAAGTACAGATGCCGTCCGTTTGTAATTTTTTGTCAGTATATGCACAGTAAAACAAGTTTGATCTCCAGAAATAGCGCAAATTACTCTTCTTACGCTCAGTTATGTTGCTATGAAATAATAATAAGGCTATAGCTAAATGTGTATACATATTCAATAAAAGTTGTCCAAGCTCTAGCAGAACATATGCTGACATTAACTCACTAAATATCAAAAAGGAAATAATTTGACATGAAGAAGCTAAGATTGCTGAGTACTATTTTTTTCAGGACATATTTATCTTTTATGAAAGTCAACAAAAGTCTTACATTGAGGATGTTCTGCAAGTCGTTGGACAGATCGACCACTCTGTCCATGTCATCTCCCTTTCTCTTGATGTCTTCCACCACTCTCTATAAAGTGAGTATGAAGCAAGCAAAGATTCCAGGTTTAATTGTGATTACTGGTTAATTTGATCTGATTCACTTCAGATATTGAATCATACACACACACACACACACATAAACAGACGGACCTTTTGGGAGTTCTGCTTGGTGTTGACTTGTGACAGACTGTCACTGGGGCTGATCTTATTGTCCGGCAGATTGTCCAGGAAGGAGTTCAGTGATTGAGATGTACTTTGGAACGCCTGGTTCTTGTTCGTTGCCTCTTGCAAGAGATTCTCTCTGAAAGAACAGGCACAATCATATAGCCAAACTCAAGTCACTGGGCAGGCAGAGTACTACGCAGAATTGGGCGTTTGTATGCTCACCGTGACTTGTTATCAGTGTAGAGATTGGCTCTTTTTTATTTATTTATTTATTTTTTGCCTTCAGACCCTCACCTCTTCTGCAGCTGGTTGTTGATGTTAGCGTAGCGGTTCCTGAGCGTCTTGACCTCGTTCTCCTGCCTGCGTATGTCGGGACAGTACTCCTGGTAGCCCTTCTGCAAGGAGCTGCACAGCTGCTCCGTGGCCTCCAGGTCCTGGTTCAGCTTCTGCATCTCCCCCTGTTTGCCGGCCACGTCCTTGCGCATAGCCTGGCGGAAATGGCGGGAATGGAGTCACGGGGGTGTTGTTCTAATAAACTGTGACGCCACACGTCTGGGAACTGACATTACCATTACCATTACATTACAGGCATTCAGCGGACGCTCTCATCCAGAGCGACTTACACAACTTTTTAACCGAGCGTTCACAGTGCATCCATTTTATACAGCAGGTTACATACTGAAGAAAATGGTTAAAAAGTACCTTTGGTTAAGGTTAAGTACCTTTGCTCAAGGGTACAACGGCAGTGCCCCTACCGGGGAATCGAACCTGGGACCTTTAGGTTACAAGCCCAGCTCCTTACCCATTATATACTACACTGTTCTGAGATAACATTCTATACAATGTTAAAAAACTGAGCATCATATTGGCCCTTCCATTTTAGGTAAAGTTAATTACGTGAGTGCAAGACCCCCAGCAGGTGTTACTGCTCACCTGAAGCTCCTGGGTGCGTGTCTGGATAGAATTGGGCGCATCTGGGATGGCAGAGTCAGCAGCCAGCTTTTTCTCGAATCCAGAGACAAAGCCGTCCACCTTCTTGATTTGGTTTTCCAGTTCGAGGGAAGCTTTGGCCCTGATGAGGAAAAAAGTGAGAATCAGACCTGTGGCCCAGACTTGTGCGTATCAGTGTTGATAGCACAACAGTGCCGTTTTTGCATCGGGGAGCGTGCATCGGTGTAACTGTGTGACTGTTCCAGCGCAGCACCATTAGCGGTACGCGCTACTTACTTCTTGTTGAAGAGGTCGGAAAGAGCGGCGATGCTGTCTTGCTTGTTCTTGGCGTCGCTCAGTTTGAGCGGCAAGGCCGAGGAGACGGTGCCGCCGGACTGCTGGGACAGGAAGGGCTCCATCTCTTTCTCCGCCGCTGCTTTCTCCTTCTCCAGTTTCTTCAGAGCCTCCTCTGCTTTCTGGCGGGCACAGCGCAGCAGTAGGTGAGTGACATCATCAGATGCATTAGCTTATAGAACAACGTGGCAACGTTACATGTCACGTTACAGGCATTTAGCAGACGCTCTTATCCAGAGCGACTCACACATTTTACATAGCATGTTAACGTTGTATCCAGTTATACAGCTGGATATATACAGAAGCAACGTGGGTCTGGTGCTTTGCTCAAAGGTACAACAGCAGTCCTAGTGGGGAATCGAACCGGCGACCATTAGGTTGCAAGACCAACTCCTTACCCATTATACTACACTGCCGCCTATGCGCAACATGGTAACACAAGTTACCACGCACGTGAGCCGCTGGTCCGTTAAGTACATTAAAATTCCTTTTGCTTATATCCAGACGTTTTTTTTTATTATTTAGATTTATAGGGTGATGATGTGAAAACCTAAATCTGGTTAGTGACGAGGGGCAGAGAGCACCGATGAATGAAACGATTCGAGCTGTTGCACCCGCTCACCTCCTGCTCCTTCAGCCGAGCGGCCAGGTCGGCCGCCGGGTCCTTGCGGTCCAGCGGGGTCCTCAAGCGGCCCAGGATGTCCTGCTGGGCCTTATCCAGGTCGTCGTCCAGTTTGTCCAGCCTCGTGGCCACCTGGGCTGATCTGGGGTTCACTGGAGCACTGGACACGAAGGCTGATGAAGGCAAGTTTAGATTCGCTTGGTTCGCTCAAAAACCCAACAAAGTGGAGAAACCACGTAAGAACACAGAAAGCATTGCCAAACATGGGACCACACAACTCCCGAGATTTCAGAGCATTGTAGGTAGGTACTGTCGCTAATTTTTTATTTTTTTTATTTTTTATTTTTTTTGGTTTGCTGTGTGAAGAATCTGCTTACATGACTGCTGTGGCCTTTGGACCTCCGTCATGCTGGGCTTCAGGGAGGCCTGCAGGGCAGCTCTTCTCTTCTTCAGGTCCGCCGTTTCCGCTGAGAGCCTGCTCTCACAGGGACACAAAGAGAGTGGCATCACACTTACTGCGCCTGGCCTGCGTCGTGAAGGAGCTACACGGCAAAAGCGCAGGACGTGAAAGGTTCTTATCACCACAGGAGTTCTCGCGAGATTTAATAGTTTTCTCAATCCCAGGCGCAGAAGGGAGAGGTGGTAGTGTGCGGCGCAGCCGTCTCCAAACCCTGGTCCCGGAGAGCTACAGGGTCTACTGGTTTTCATGGTGACTCTGCACCTCATGAATCAATTAGAGCAGTTGATTACACAGTTAACTCAACTCGCCTGGTGTCTTGGGTCTCAATTGGGTGCTGATTTTAAGGTGAAAACAAACAAAAACCAGCAGACCCTGTAGCTCTCCAGGACCAGCGATGGAGACCAGTGGTATAGCGCACAATGTGTTTTATTGAGTCCAGTGGGGCTTAATGCCCTTTATTTTCTTATTGGTCAGTGTAATATGACATAACACATTGATATCATAGTATCATACACCTGTGCCATAATAATCTGTGATAGATTACAACTATCCTGGAGTACAATTGTATTCCATTCACGTATGATTGAATATCCAAACCATACACTCAAAGCACATCACTACACTATGAGTTCCAAATATTTCTACATAAACACACATTAAGAGCACTTCCATTCATATCCAAAAATGATTTGGACAGTAATAAAAAAAGCCGTTGTCCCTTTCCTGTCACATCACATACATAGATTGAATGCACTTTACGGGTATATATGCAGAAACCAGGCTGTTAGATTCTGCAGTGATTGGTTTGAATTAAACTCTGATTGTGTTGCCCAGTGCTAATGGTTCCTCTTTGGTTTCTACCTGAACACTGAAGAGTGCTCTCGAGTTCTTTACCTGTCCACTTTGTTAACAGCCTCTGGGTCAGGGGGAGGTATCAGGAAGCAGACCCCCGGCATTGCTTTGGTTACCCCATTGCTTGCCTGGACCTCCCAGTTCGCATTGTCCGCGTTGGATTTGAGGAGTAGCTTCTCGCCTCGAGTCACTGTTGCCTGAAGGAGTGTAAATAAAGGCGATGTTTTCACACGGCTTCCGCACAACTGGTCAACCTTTGACCTTCTGCTTCTGCACTCCTCGCTCTAACCCCCCCCCCCCCATCGATTCAGAAGAGTGCAGAGCGGTATGTGCTCTCCCCCAAAAACGCAAACTGCCACAGTCTACTTCTTATCACACTGCAGGCCACAAGTCAATCTCGCACAGACACAAGCCAGTGGAAGACACGGCGTGTGTAGCTTGACCATCGAAGGTGGGTGAGCCAGCAGGGGTGGCTTGTGTGTGATGCGATGGTTTCATCCCAGTTGATAGAAACCCTCCCTTCCCTGGAAGTCACAAGCAGCAATTGTATAGCGTCCTGCGGGGCTGGCTGCCATAGTTGGCACTGGTGTAGACTGGCTTCAAAACCAAAAAAGTGAGGCATACATGCACTAGCACAGAGCCTTAACCGGACCAGCCACCCAGCAGCCCTCCATCGTGTGGATTCCTAACCACCACATCTTCTTCGTTAGAAATGACACTGCCAGGCTTCCACGTGTCACACACTCTGTGAATAACAGACTCTGATTTTAACATAACATAACATAACATAACATAACATAACGTAACATAACGTAACATAACATAAGACAACAACAGGCCATTCAGCCCAACACTGCTCGTCTATTCCTACCACTAAACTGTACTTAATGCTTAGTTTACCTTAAAGCTAGATAGTATCTAACACCGTATCAAGCTGGGCCTTCAATACCGCGAGTGTTTCTGCATCCACTACATGTCCAGGCAAGCTATTCCACACACTGACCACTCTCTGTGTGGAAAAAATATAATTCCTAATGTCTGTGTGAAATTTACCCTTTGCCAGTTTCCATTTATGCCCCCTCGTTCTGCTAACTGAACTCAACTTGAATAATTTCCTGCAGTTCACTTTGTCAATCCCTTTAATAAATTTAAAAGCCTCGATCAAATCTCCTTTTACTAAGGTTGAAAAGTCCAAGCGTCTCAAGCCTTTCCCCATAACATTTTGGCAGCTAAGGGGGCGCGCGCGTACCTTGTCGGTGTTCCAGTCGCAGAGGGACTCGACGGTGACCGGCTTGGGGAGCGGGCTGTGGCGCAGCTTCAGCGGAGCGATGGAGGTGCTGCGCTTCTTCAGGTCGGCCAGCAGCTGCTCGTTCCGCTGCATCGCCCGCTCCTCCCCCTGCCGGAGGTCAGACAGGTGAAGGTGTGCTCGGTTACGTGGAGGTTAATGGTTTCATTGAGGTAAAAAGCGTCTTTCGAGAGAACAGTCCGAGCTCATGCATCGGTATTGTCAAAACTAGCGAAGCTAGTGGGATGGCAGTGTCAGCAGCGTTGTCAAAACTAGCAACAAAAATTCTTGTCTTGAAAACGTAATTGTATAAGATACTGTGTATGACAGTAAAATTTGTATCCGCAGCGCACACCAGACTACGTGCATCTCTAGAGTTTCAGCCTGTGGTCGTACCATTGATTGGTTAATTTTGGCTTGCAATAAAAAAAGCCTCTCACCTCAAGCTGTAGGAGTTTCTCAGAGTTGGACTTATTAGCCTGAGCTTTTGGGTCCAGGGTGGAGTTGAGCTTCGTCAGGTTCTCGGAGAGAGTGTCCGCATCCAGTTGGAACTGGACAGGGCAGAAGGCACACATCAGAGACATTACATTTACATTACATTACATTTATTTAGCAGACGCTTTTATCCAAAGCGACATACCAAAGTGCATATCATGGTCATTGGACCAACTACAAAAACACAGGTTTGATATAAGGTACAGCACTCATTTCGTACAGTTATTTATATCCAAGAACACAGTTCAGTTCACACAGTGAACATTATTCTGAGATAACTTCTGCCAAGTCATACTAGGGGGCAGAACAAGCTACAATATTAGGACAAAAATACAAATGACAGTAAATGCTGGAATGGAGGTAAGGGGGACAGGGGAATGATAGACAGCATGTCCACTGACATGAAGCCACCTCATGGAGGTCTATCCAGCGCGACCAAATCATTTCACAGATGAGATGTAAACCTTTTTAAGCCTGACTGAGTTGCCTGAGTCTTTGTTTCAGAGTCTGACTGGGTTTCCCCAGTCTCTGTTTCAGAGTCTGGCTGGGTTTCCTGAGTCTCTGTTTCAGAGTCTGACTGGGTTTCTATGTTTCAGAGTCTGACTGGGTTTCCTGAGTTTTCTGTTTCAGTACCTTCTTGTACTCCTCCACATTCTCCAGGTGTGACTCCTGGCAGATGCACAGGTTTAGGAATTCCTGCCACTCGGTCCTCACGGCATCCCTGTGCAACTGTAACACACACAAGCGCCGTGATGTTTCAGCAAAACGTGCTTTTCTCCAACAGGGTAGAGCACCTCAGAGCATTGGCATGACAAGACCACCAGGGGGAGCTCAACTGCAGATTTCTTTGTGTGTTAAGGCAGTGTCCACAGAGAGACTTGTACAGACCTGAATGGTTTCACTGGCTGGGTGCTTCATTTCAATGAGTCGGTCGCCGTCATCCTGCAGTTTGTTCACCTCGCTCTCGTGGGCCAGCAGGCTGTTGTTCTTGAAATTCTGGGAGGCCGGAAATCAAAGTGGAAATAAACAGCCGACTCGGTATGGCGACTTTGTTTTAAGGTTAAACAGAAGTGACACATTCCAAATAAATCAAAGGAATTTCTCTTCTCAGGTAAAAAACATTCAGATTGATTCCTGATTTGGTTATAACCCTTATGTTCACCAACACATTTCTCTCTGGTTCCTGAATGCGTCCCTGCACAAGCCCCGTACGCCCGTGTAAGGACAGCTGTGCACTGTGTCCAGTTCGCCCGCTCGTTCCTCCAAAACCCCTCCCGTCGCCCTCACCTCGTACTGCCTGCGCACGTCCGGGGGGTCCACCATGCGGTCGCTCCAGTCCTCTTTGATGATCTTTCTCTGCTCCTCGTTCAGGTACGTGAGCTCTTTCGTGCAGCCCTGCATGTAGTCGTACAAGCTGCTCAGGTACTGGCGCCGCCATCTTGAGTTATCCTGGCGAGAGAGAGGAGAGCATGTTACCACCCTCATCACACACAGAGGTATCAACGGTACATTATTATTATCGACTTGATGAGATTGCATTACTCAAATTATGTGGAACTGGCACAACTACAAAAAGGTACATGCTGTTGTAAGACTTGAACCATTGATAAGCATACCAGTTAATCCACGAATCCCCCAAAATGGCACACTGAAAACATATTATTTTAGCTTATAAATGTCACTTACTAAAAGGTTGTTGTACTGCTTCTGAGTGGCAGTAAACTCCTCCTGAAAGATCAGAAACACGAGATTTAATGCATGCTTCCTGTGCAGTGTGGTTCAGTGGTGTGAGCATGTCCATGATGGTTGATCCATTGAAACCATGATGCAATATTCAGTGGGTTTGAACAGACTAATGAGGCCCTTAAAGTGGAAGTAAGTGCTGAATTTCACATGAATTTCTATTTACTTTACTAAATGTTCACCTCTTTAGATTGCACAGTGCCTCCCCTAACTCCTTCCAGATGACCTTTCTTTTTCTTTAAGATTATTTGGATTTTCCTTTGAATGATGTTGTAGTTATAGCGGTGTAGAGATTCTACTTGTTCTGTCTGTCGGTATTTTCTTTAGTTACAATACCATTTGCTGTTTGATAGGTTAACATTACCCTTATTATTAAGGGCCTTTCTTGTCGATATCCCATCTTTGTATTCCTTAGAGTTACACTGCTGTCCCCCACTTCTGGATGAGAGTGTCCGCTAAGCGATTGCATAGAATTGTATTTCAAATGTGCACACGTTTTTTTTTATTTGTCATATTATTATAGTGTAGTGCGTGACAGGTACCTTGGAGCCCATGGAACTGACGTCGAGCTGGTTGCTGTAGGCCTCGATCTCTTTGTGCAGGATGTTGTGCGAGGCGATCTGCTTCTCCAGGTCGGACATGCTGGGCCCGTATTCTCCCGCGTTCACCTGCCTCTGTAAAAACACGAGGACAAGGCCACAGGCTGCAGTCAGCGGGGCACTGACACCTGGACGCCCGAGACGTCCTCCGGTTTCCTGGAAAGCCCTCAGCCATCATGAACCGGCCGGTGCCTGATGTTAGCTGAGGCTGTAAACACAGGCGGAAAAACCGAGGACAGCGCGTAGCACAGGCCCGGGCTTCGAGCGTCACGCAGGACTCCGGTTTCCCCGGTTCTGCATAATGAGACCTGCGGTGAGGCGGGACGCGGGGGGGGTGGGGGAGGGGGGGGCTGGCTGGCTGTCGCCGCCACCGCCCTGGGCAGCGCTCGGCAGGGAGAATGTGGCTTACTTGTTTCTGGTTGAGCACCTGGGCCCAGTCAATCCTGGGCGCCAGCTCGACCTCCTTGATCTGCTCGTACACCTCGCGGTAAAAGGCACAGTCCTTGAACCAGCGGTCGTGCAGGTGGCTGACACTGAGGAGGCAAGAGACAAAAAGAGACCGGAGTCCATAACCTGTAATTACCTTTAAAAAAAAAATGACATCTTCATTTGCGAGTTCGTAAAAAAAAAAACAAAAAAAAAAACACGGCACTACTAACAGCCCTGGGTAATAAGAATGATCGCCTCTTCCTTTAGACTCTGCTGGGCAGCGGTGTAGTATAATGGGTAAGGAACTGGGCTTGTAACCTAAAGGTTGCAGGTTCGAGTCCCCGCTAGGACACTGCCGTTGTAACCCTTGAGCAAGGTGCTTAACCTGCATTGCACTTCAGTATATATCCAGCTGAATAAATGTAATGTAAAATGCTATGTAAAAAAAGTTGTGTAAGTCGCTCTGGATAAGAGCGTCCGCTAAATGCCTGTAATGTAATGTAATGTAATGTAATGCAATGTAATGCAATGTAATGTAATGTAATGTAATGTAATGTAATGGGAAGCGTCCTCCGCGGCGGACCAGCGTGCTGCACTCACTCGCTCTCGATCTCGCTGGCCTGCGGGTGCTTCAGCTTCTTGGCCTTGTCCACGTCCAGGAAGAGGTCCTTCAGCAGGCCCTCGGCCTCGGCCAGCCGATCCGCGTTCTCCTTCTGGTGCTTGAACGGCAGCTCTTTCCTCAGGTTCTCGGCATCCTGGGAAGGAAAAACGGACGGAGGGGGACGTGGATTATGGATTGACCATATAAGGATGTGAAGGGGGGGAGAAAGGCTATTGTTTTGTACCATTCGCCGCTGGAAATGGAATTGCGTGATACAGAGAATGTATCCGTTCCATAACCAGTTGGCATGACCCCCCACAACCTGCACTCTCTCAATCTTGTTCTCGCATGTCCCTTGTATCTGTTCTAGCATTGGTTTTGTAAGAAAGATAAGTGTATTAACATATCTGTGAGCTACAAAAGAAATGATCAAATACCGTGAATTGTTGAACTGAGAAAAAAGGTTCAAAGTTCATGCATATAGATTTTTTGCACACATTGCACATAGCGATTTGTGCAGGGTCATGGGCTTGGGTGTGTGTGTGTGTGTGTGTGTGTGTGCATGTGTTTATGTGTGTGTGCATGCATGCACGCATGCCTGCGTGCGTGTGTGTGTGTGTGCGCGTGTGTGCGTGCGCAAATGCTGTGGAAGGCCAGTCTGCTCACCACAGCCAGAAGCTCCTCCGCACGCAGGACGTCTTTCTCCACCACGTCAGCATTTTTCTGCATGCGCGCGATCAGCAAGGCCAAATCATTTACTTGGCTCCTGTGAAGGCAACACAACAAAGGTTGATACTGGTACTTTACAACAGGGGGTCCGGGTTCGGTCCGAAGGTGGGCGGGCTGTGTATGCTGGTATTCATCCCGACCAATCTGTGCCCAGTTAAGGCTGTTGGACACGTGTTTAAGTTCTTCACTAACTTTTTTGTCATACTTGTTAGCTCAAAGCAGGTTTGACTCACTACCATTGGCTAAGTCTTTGAATTCACTGTGATCCACCAAATGGTTCGTGTTGGCCATGATTGATTTCTTTGTCATCTACCAGATGGTTAATGTTGGCCATGATTGATTTCTTTGTGATCTACCAAATGGTTAGTGTTGGCCATGGGTCCACACTTTTACCAGT
This sequence comes from Anguilla pacifica, assembly GCA_039654925.1. Taxonomy (NCBI): domain Eukaryota; kingdom Metazoa; phylum Chordata; class Actinopteri; order Anguilliformes; family Anguillidae; genus Anguilla; species Anguilla pacifica. The sequence continues at coordinate 74,435,913 of CM077285.1, read as the reverse complement.
CAGGAGCATGTTGATTCTCTTCAGTCTTTAATTTGATTGGTTACCTTTTTTTCACCTTTCTTTATGTAATCATATGCAATAACGCACAATGCAAACATGGGTTTTTCTATTCTTCATGGGGTGCAGAGCTATTTCTGTCATAATGTGGCTTGAGAGGGCCAATAACACGAAAAGCATAACTAATAAATATCAAATAAAAATTCTAGGATTGTGATTGGAATGACAACCAGCATACGCACGGACCAAACTTGTCAGGCCAATGCACTATGCAACCAGACACAGAGGACCATCAGTAACCATGAGATAGAGAGGGATGTGGTGCTCTCTTCAAAAGTGACACCATCACATGAGCCTTTGTATCGGAAGAAAGAAATGAGACTCTGTGCTGTTGATTGCTGTGGGACAGATATCGCATTGTTGTATGGTACAGATTTTTCAGTGTAGGTCATTGTTACGTACTCTTATGGACACTGAGCACTGAAATGGGACCCCCTGCATACAAAATGGGTAGGTTCACAGGTGAGGAGATTTTAGGGTGTAAGGGCCAGATCGACAGTAGTATCGAATTCCACATCCCTCCTCCGGAATTCCTCCCATGGCTGTCATTCCACAGACAGTGCTGTCACTCTGTTATTCTTTCACAGCGACAGGTATTCTCCTATTGTTCTCTCATTCCTTCTCTACCTGTGGGCTGTTAAAACTCATTCCTGAACACTCCCTATGATAATTAAAACAGCACAAAGGTGCATTTTCACACCTCAGACGGAACAGAATTGTTCAAATAATTTCATTTCCCTTGGAGAACACATTTCGCTGATTTGCATAACTTATTTTTTAAAAACAAAAAACTTACAAACTTACTTGTAAAAAATGTTTTAAATTATCGTCTTACTCAATTAATTACTTATTAACTTTAATACCTTCTGTCTCTCTGAGATGAATACTACTGAAATCAGCCTAGACAGATTTTTAAGAATTCTCCCAAAATATCTCCCACAATGTCCCACACAATTTTCAAAAGCAATGCAACACATGGTCAGAACATCATCCATTTAAAAAAAAGTTTGATTTCCTTTATATAATATTCTATACAGAATATCTTATAGAAATAGCCAGACATGAATAAAATCAGAAGAGACCGTGAAAATGAATAATGAATAAATAAAATTATGTCTTATATTCCGTTTTTTTTGTTGTTTATTTCTGTAAGTATTCTATTACATTCTTCCTGTTTAGTCGGCCTTAATATTTATAAGACCTAGTTGCCTCCTACCTTCTGAAATTCAACCTCATTCACACTCAAAGTGTATTGACTCCCAACAGAACATTAAACTTTCCTCTATATATGCATGCAAGAAATCTGTATGTCAATGATAACACCACAATCCAGGATTGAAGCTAACTGTGTGTCCACAATGTTTTGTTTTGTATGAATATGGGGATTTGTACCATTTAAATGTCAAGTAGCGTGGAACACATTCTCAAATTTCATGTCTCGTGTCTATCTCTGCCTAACACTTGTGCCAGGTCCACCATCCAGCTACATTCTGACTAGTACCTGTGCTGTGCTGTGAATCCAAATATGCATTATATTTTTCAATGCAAAAAACTAGAAAGCTACTACCACAAGGCACATATATTTGCATGTTTGTTCCCTTAAAGTGCATTGCTCTCCCAATCAGTGGAAGAGCATAAAACGCAGCAGTGCCAACTTTTTGTTCACCGCTGTAATTTCAGCTTTTATTAGAACTACAAGACAAGAAGACAATGCCTTCTAACCAGCAGCACGTACAAAGCTGTGTAAACCTATGGGTAGAATCGGCGATGAAGCAAAGCGTATGTGCATTTCTGTCACTGCCATTGCTAGACAACTTCGCTAAAACTCAAACAAAATGACAAGGCCACAAATCAAGTCAGGCAGAGTCCATTCCAATGTCCAAATTCCAACATCCCACAAGTACTATTAATAATTATAGAGGACAGAATTTAGAAGTCATTCCATGATTCCACAAGGCTGCCATTCAGGTATATCTGCAATGTTTAACAACACCTTACAACATTATCATTAAAAAAAAAAAAAAAAGCAGACATTTTTGTTCCAATGGGTTTTCATCTGGATATATCAACCTTAAATAAAATAAAACACCTACGGATCCTTTTCAGACATCCAATAAGCCAGATTCAATCAATTTGGTATTGGTTTAGTATCTCCAAAATGTGTTAATTGTTAATTGTTTTTAGGTCATATCCCTAGTCCCTCAAGGATCTCAATGAGTCCTTCTGACCTTTGAATATTCACAGGACAAATCAGAATGAGCTGGAAGAGTTTTTGTTTCAGGAAGTAGTTTTTTTTGTTTGTTATTGGCAAACAACAGCAACAACAAAGAGGTGTCCTCCTCTCTCTGCATGTCTCCTCTCTGTCTCTCTCCCCACCGAGCACAAACCATGCCTGTGCGATTCTCAGAGGCATTCTCTCACTCCCTGAAGGGCAGGGAAATGTTTGTTTAACCGGCCTCTCGCCTCTGTGTCTGAATAACAGCACACTCCAGGCCACATCGACGCACTCTGGCTCGCTGACAACTAAAACGGGGTCCTCTGTCTCCTGTTACCCGCCTAGTGCCATCTCAGCTCCTGCTTTCTTTATCTCTTAGGACTCTTTTAAAGTTTAATGAGAACGGGCTATTCTGCCCATCAGGATTAAAAGGTTTGCCTATAATCAATAACACAAATTTATTTAAGCAATAAGACAAGCCAGGTCTGAACGATTTCTACCAATTTCTGCTTTTAATATGGGTCAGATTAGCTATTTCAATGCTTCCTACTAAACTTGAATTCCCATCTTGTCTTTATAGTTTTGCTTACAGAACTGATCTTGAGCTAACCTTCAGTTAAGCCGTTTCATGACATGTCCTTCGCGCACACTTCCCACAAGTTCTCAGCGATATTTGTTTGACGTATTCACATTCTGCTAAATAAAAGTGATATAATAGTTTTCCATCTGCCCACAGAGGACACTGCCCAACAACAAGCATTAGGTAATGCGAGGATCATGGGGACGACGTCAAAGACGAGCACGATAATGCACACGCCCGCAGCACAAGAGGACTGCAGATTCTTTGATCCGTAAAAAAGTCTCCTCCCTCACCTGACCTTGCCCTCATGTGAGAACGGAAACGAGCGTAGCAGCTCCTTCCGCACGGTGCTCAGTGCTGTTATAGTCCCCTGGTACGGGGGTTCCTCCCCGCCCTGACCCCCGGAGGGCTGCAGGGGCTGGCGTTTTTTTTTTTTTGTTTTTTTTTTTGCCTTCGCCTTAAAAAATCAGCAGATGAAGAAGAATCATTCAGATGAAGTAAATTGTGTGATGAACAATTTAATTGATGAAACTGAGTGCTGAGTGAAAACCAAAAAACCAGTGGACCTCCAGGACCAGAGCTGAGAGCCCCTGCTGTAATAGCCATTGTGGTATAAAAATGAATATAAATTCTACCCAGACATGTCAACACCCATGTTTTTCCACACAAAATGGCTGCTGATCACCGTACGGGCAAATGGTATTTGTGTGTCGCTCATCTGGTGAATTTCCCCCACTTTTTTTTTTTTAGCGCTTTGCTCATTTAAGCACCGCATTAACTGTGTTTCAGCATGTAACTGCGAATCAGCATTTAACTGTGTTTCAGCATTTAACTGTGTTTAAGCATTAACTGTGTTTCAGCATTTAACTGCGTTTCAGCATTTAACTGTTTCAGCATTTAACTGTGTTTAAGCATTAACTGCGTTTCAGCATTTAACTTTGTTTAAGCATTAACTGCGTTTCAGCCTTTAACTGTGTTTCAGCATTTAACTGCGTTTCAGCATTTAACTGTGTTTCAGCATTTAACTGTGTTTAAGCATTAACTGCGTTTCACCATTTAACTGTGTTTAAGCATTAACTGCGTTTCAGAATTTAACTGTGTTTAAGCATTAACTGCGTTTCACCATTTAACTGTGTTTAAGCATTAACTGCGTTTCAGCATTTAACTGTGTTCGAGCTTTTGACTGTGATCGCTTCCTGCGCACATCCTGTCTGCAGAGGAACCTGTGGCGCAGCCCAGGCGGCCCTGGCACTGCGGTTTCCTTGGTGCCCTCGGGCAGAGACAGAGGGAGTTAAACTGCGCACCTCGCACGCCACCACCACCACCAGCGCAAGCTTTTTAGGAGTGGTCATCTCATCTCTTTTGTTATCTTCTCATTTTCTCTCTGTCTCTCTCTCTCTCTCTCTCTCCCTCTCTCTCTCTTTTCTCTAGCTATTTCTCTCTTTTCTGCCTGTGGTTAGTTTGTTAATTGTTTTTCTCTTTATGTTGCTTGTATATTATTTTTATTTTGAAGTACAGTAATTTTCTGTGGTTGAACAATGTCCCAATAAAAGGGTTTTTAAAATCTCAAATCTCTCTTTCTCTCTCTCTCTCTCCCTCTCTCTCCCTCTCTCCCTCTCTCCCCCTCTCTCTCTCTCTCTCTCTCTCTCTCTTTTTTTCTTTCTGCCCTCGGGGCACACCCCGGCGGTCTCTCAGCAATCCGCATATGGAAGTCCTGACTCAGAAGCGTGTGGGCCCAAACCTCCCATTCCAGTTTAACAGATTATGCCAGTGACAGGGAGCAGCATAGTTCAGAACGCAGTGGGGGAAAAAAATGAATCTGCTCCAAAGGTTGTCACTGTGATAACTGGCCTGCCTAAATACAAGAAGCAATGACACAATACAATCCATCTGCAATTTCTGGATGAAATGGACTGTGTGTGTAAACCAAATTGTAAATCAAACTTCTTAGTGGCAATCCAGAGATATATCTGTCAGATTTGTGGTAATTTCACGCCCAAGGCAACTGAAGCAAAACTTGTAAATCTCTGTTTCCCTGTTTAAAAGTGAGCTGTATTTTTCGTCAAAATTGTTTTAAATATCAGGAAAATGTATGTTTAATTGAACATTATACCCATCGTTAAAAGGAAACAAAGGGAAATTGTTTATGTATTTATTTTGTATCAACATAAATGATAAGATATGTAGAGTTCAGAAACAAAGTAGTCACGCCCTGATACCAGGATTTTAATAGCTTAGTCTGTAATGTCTTAATGAAGTCTTGACATGTAAATGTTAGTATGCAGAATTGAATGCCACGGTGTGAATGTGTAGGTGTGCGTGCATGTGTTTGAAGAAGTTCAGGATGAGAGATGAGACAATATTGAAATTCTGCCACGAATGATCCTGAGAAATCGTGTTTGAAATCGTCTTAACTGGGTTTGCTGCACAATGAAGGAGACACGCCTCCAAAGGTTCTATTTGACCAAACTTGTTGACAAAATACAAATATTATAAATGAGGGTGTAACTACCTCTGTCTAACTCAATCAGTAATAAATTTTCAAACCAAAAGCTTTTTATTAGAGGCTAAAAGAGGAATGTTGCCCAACCCGAAATGAAGTTTTAAAAAAAAAGAGATCCGTATGTTTCTTTCTTGGGAACAAACATGCAGTTAAACACTGCGATGGAGTGGTGATCTGTCCAGGGTGTATTCCTGCCTCTCTCCCCACCACCCACCACCCCCCACCCCACCCCACCCCACCCCACCCCCTCAAGACCCTGATCAGGAATAAGTAATTTAAGAAAATGAATTGATGGATGGAATTAAACAATTGCAACAACTATTAATTTGAAGTTAATTTCTGTGGCAAAAAATCACCTAACAATGAAAATAAAAGTATGACATCATTTTCAACACCTTTCTGACTATCTGTCCGAGATTTCCCCGAGAGCTGCCTCCACAGACACGGGGGAAGACAATGCCTTGCCTGGTACTGGAAACCAGTTCTAACCCTATGAGCCACCCTTTAAACCACACTCATGTTTAACAAAGCAAGACAAACCTCTGGTTCCCAAGAACTCTCTGATCAAATTACACAAAAGTGTTCCCCTGACTCGCGAGGGCCACCAGCAATCGCTACAAAAGCCGAGGAGCGTAATTCAGTGCAGTCCTTCAGGACTCTCTATTTAATTGGAACAGAGAGAGACCGGCAGGAAAAAAGGAGAGAGAACAACACCCTCCAGTAGAGTGGAAATATAACACTTGCATCCACACACATAACACACACACACACACACACACACACACGCGCGCGCACAGGACCCCCTCCGCTCAGGACTCACTTGCTGATCTTGCCGGAGACCTTCAGCAGGCCGCCGTCCTTCTTCTTGAACATCCTGCTACAGCGCTGGAGCTACGATCGAGTTAAAGTCCCTTCGCACTTCGGTCTCCCTCTGTCCCTTCTGTCTCCGTCCCGTCCCTGCGCTCTAGTGGGAGTCGTCCGCGCGACAGGGCAGAGTTAAAACGCGCCTACCTGTCCCAGCTCCGCCCTGGGAACAGGTGTGCCGACACCCCAGACATTCATCTTGCTCCGCAGGACCGGGCGGACCTGTTTCGCACTCTCGTTCTCGCTCACTCTCCGGCCCTTGCCTCCTCCTTACTCCTTCTTATTATTATTCTGTGCTTTTCACATTTCAAAGAAAATGATTTTTTTTTTTGCGAACTGCATTTTTTTCTCCGACGCCAAGGCAGCCATTCAGGTCAGATAAAAATCTTGAAGCTGTCGCAGTAGCCGTGAGAGACACAGTCAAGGCTGATGCACGTAAGGGAGAAACTGAATGATGTTGACAGTTGAATGTATTTGAATGTCTCAATCCTATCAATCTTTTTGTGGAGACACAATCACACGTTGAAGCAAATATTGTTTAGAAATATTCCTGTATTACAGTGACATCAGATCAGCACATCCCCCATAATCCCCTCAGGCACGCCAAGGAGAGGAGGGTTGTCAATCGCCATGTAGTTGTGTTTAAGTGGGACAGGGCAATCTGAGTAGTTGTTTATCGAGTACATAATATTTTATTTCTCGGCAAACAACGCATTTTAACATCAAAAATACCGCCAGTGTTATGAATCATTCATCCATCCCATCCCATCAACCCTCACCCTCAAGATCCATGTATGCAAGGAGTGCTTGATTCACTTCCCTCAAAAGACAAAGACATTATCTGTTCATTCTCTTCTGACTTCGTCGGCAAAAGTTCTACAGTACTGTCTTTGTCTCCCCTTATCCATTTCTAAGACCTGCATGTGCTGGATCATTATAATGGTGGGATGTCCCTTTTCACAAAGAACCTGAGCTCTTAAACAGAGAGAAGTTTCTTTGCCAGGAATTCCTTGGTATCCATTTGCACCGAATCTTCCCTAAGAAGAGCTTGTCTGTCAAGCTCAACCAATTCTGTTAGTGTTGTAGGGTTCTGAAGAAGCAGCTAAACACCAGCTCCACAAAAACCATCTTCAAGCAGGTAATGGTAAATTGCCTACGATCCAGTAAGCCAGACCACGTCAAAAACCTTTCACTATTATAATTTGGCATGACTGCTTTCTGAACCATTTTTTTCTCAGTGCATATGGAGGTAAAATGGGTGGCAGTGAAGCATATTGATTAGGAACCTGCAAATTCAAGGTTGTAAATTTTACTTCCAGGTGAGGATCTGCTTTTCTACCCTTAATCAGTGTTTAACCTTAATTACTTCTGGAAATATCCAGCTGTATAAGTTGATTGTATGTAAAAAAAAAAGAAATGTAAAACCTGTGGATGCCAAAAAAAAAAAAAAAGCGTGTTCCTTGAAAGCTGGTGATAATCCCAATAGCTTTGAACTTCGTTATAATGAAAACTACTGAACAAACTGAAGGGTAAACTGAGTTTGTTTGCACTGGACCTGCATAGGTCAAACATAAGTTGATTGAAATTATCATTGTGATTACCCATGGCAATGAATTCTGCTCATGCTTTGCATACTCTTGTCTACAGTGACAATTTTCACCAGATACAGAGGTTTCTGAAGCTTCAAGGTAGTTCCAGCAGGTTCTATTTTGCTTCCAGCCAAATGAAACTTCAAATATATTTGTGCTTTCATTTGTTGCTCGGTGAAATATTTAAACAATATTAATTACTGCTAATACTACTACGAATCAGCTTCATCATCATCATGTCATGATTACAAGAACAGATCGCTTTTATAAAGAGCTTTTCATGATATAGAAATGAGGTGTAAACGCACCTCAACCTCCAAGTGTATTACCCACCTGAGTGACGCACATCTTCCGTTTCATGCCAAATGCTCACTGTATATCGGCTCCAAGTTGGAGAGGGAGAATTATATAGCCAACTGTGTGATGTTTAGAAAACTAGGTTTGGGATTTTGCCAGAAGACCAGGAAACCCCAACTCTTTGCTTAAAGGACCCTGACGGTATTTTGGATGTTAAAGCCCATTTGTGACAAATTTCCTGCTAACAAGTCATGGATGTTTGAATTTTGTTTGGTGAACAGTCTTTTTTCCATGGACTAATTTCTAGTGGAAAAATATTCTGCTCTGGCGGTGTCTTCAGGAAATGTGTTGTGACTTGACAGTTAGCAAATCGCAGTGTACTTAAAGACAATGTCATCGATTGGTTTAAAGTTCCTTTATTTACATTTTCATTGTCTTGTCTAGCTCATCCAATCAAACAGTACTTCCAAGTAAGGACTGATGCTGTTCCCTAGCAACACAATTCCAGTTTGGGAAAAAAATGACTTCCCTACTTGGAAGTTAGCCAGGCTAGTTTTCATATCAGTCTGCAATTTTAAAATGTGTAATTGTTCAAGGATAAAGTAACTTCGACAAAAATAATTTGGACATCATTATCTATCTCAAGCAACTTTCAGATCTGCAAGTTGGTTTTTATACCATATGGAAATAAATGGAAACCAATGGCTGCCTGGAAAATAGTAAAAACAACTTCTAAACTCTAAAAAGCTGTTGTATGCGTTGTAAATTAGTTCTAAATCACAGGATGGTCTTTTAAAATGGCAGGAGATTTTTTATGAACATAGTAATAACCTACTCCATCTTAAGCAAGCTGTCAAACAGCATAGTGCCCTGGCCGATGTGTTGGCATATTGGGGTTGTATTTGTTCCACAAAAAACTGCCCCCTACTGACCCATTGACACCACTTCCAGACGCAATTGCATTTTCCTGGAAGGCTTCCTATCAAAGTACTAACCAAGCCCACACCTGTTAACTTCAGGCTATAGGGTACGGCATAGGTGAGCGCTCTGGTTTGACTTCTGGAGCAGAAATTGTGTCTTGTGCTCAGTTGTTGCTTTGCCTGGGCAAGTAGGTTCAACCATTTTTTGGGAAATTTCCCAAACACAACATCAAAATGACACATTAAAATGTTTATTATCGCTTATTACTTGCAGGGCAGAAGATCTTACGGTTTACAGATTTAATTACATTTCAATTAAGCAGGGGCTGCTAAGCGGTTCACTGTGTTAAGGCATCATTTCAGAGTATGGATGGGCACCATGGGCAGGTGTCGAATCCAAACCGAGCCAGTGCCAACTGTGGTCAGCAGCCACACAGTGTTGCATAACTGGTCGCAGCATTGTTGGAAGGAGGAATTTAGCGTATTATTCAACAAGCCCTGCTGGTCAGTAGGGAACCACATTCTTTGTGCTCCAGCTTCCTCCAAGCAATCCATGTGCAGACTTAACTAATGGACATGCTTGGCTGTGTGGACAGAGGAGGCTGCAGCAATGACCCTGGCTGGTGAGCATGAATGACCATTCCAAACATGGAGAAAAGGGGGAAAATTTTTCAAAGTCACAACTTTGATGTTCCGAAAAGCATTTGATAAGGTACCTCATAAGAGACTTATTAGCAAAAATGAAGATAGAAGGAACTACAGGAGATATTTCAGAGTGGATTGGGAACTGGCTGCAGGATAGAACACAAGGAGAAGTTGTAGGAGGGATATTATCTGAGCAGGGAACTGTGGGAAGTGGAGTCCCACAAGGATTGGTGCTGGGACCAGTCTTCCTCATTTATATCAATGACCTTGACAGGGACATAGCAAGTACATTAGTCAAATGTGCAGATGGTACAAAACTGGGAGGCCCAGCTAATAGTTTGGAATCTACAAAAGTAATTCAAGAAGTGGGTGGAAACCTGACAAATGAAATTCAATAGAGCCAAATGTAAATATTAGGCAGGATTACTTTATGGGAGGAACAAAATTGTAATGTGCTCAATTTTAAAAAGACTTGGGAGTAATGGTTGAAAAAAAGCCTTTCGGGTTCTAGGCACTGTGCTGTAGCAATATAAAAGTTCTCAACATTATGTTAAGTTTCCAAGCCAGTGGACTGCTTCTCTTAAACAAAACAGGTTACTAAGATGCAAAAAATGAGACATTTAAATGTAGTACAGGAATCGATAGTACTTCATAAGCACTGCGTATGAATCGCAAATATTTCACTTGATTTGGCAAGCTAGGCACCAAGAGAAACCTTAGGTTGCCACCGATGATCTATTCCATCCATCCATTTTCTTAAACCAGTTATTCCTGGTCAGGGTCTTTGGAGGTGGGGGGCAATCCCAACATGCATTGGGAGACAGCATGCATTGCCAATCCATTGTAGGGCCCGCACCACAACGCACTCACAAATTGATACCTACAGGCAATTTAGAATCTCCGGTTACCGTACTACACGTCTCTTGTCTGTGGGGGGAAACTGGAGTACCTGGCAAAAACCCAAGCGGACGTGAGAGGGAGCATCTCAGCAATCTCTGCATGGAAAGGCCCTCATGCTGGGATTCAAACAGTGCGCGCATTACTGCACCACCGTGCCGCCCAGTGACCTACTGAGGGACACGATAAGGACACCTGTCCAACCAGCACAAGGTACTTCAAGTTTCGAGTTTCATCTCTGCACCGTGGCCGTTCCGGAACGAACAGATGTGTCTTGAGTCTGTAATGAATCCACCCTGTTAATCTGCCATAAAATGAACAAAAAAAAAAAAAAAAAAAAACAGCATTAAAAACAGTCAAAAAAAAGGCCTGTCGCTTTTGGCTAAGGTGTGTCTCCTCCCCCTTGTCTATCTTCCGTGAAAATAAAGGACCAGGGAGATGCTTTGGCATAATCCAGCAAAAGAGCAATGAGTGTCAGCGGCATAGCTCAGGAGGTAAGAGCGGTTGACTGGCAGTCGGAGGGTTGCCGGTTCGATCCCGCGCCCTGGGCGTGTCGAAGTGTCCCTGAGCAAGACACCTAACCCCCTAATTGCTCCCAACGAGCTGATTGGTACCTTGCATGGCAGCCTTTCACCGTTGGTGTGTGAGTGTGTGAGGGTTGATGGTTCAATCCTGCACCCTGAGCGTGTCAAAGTGTCCCTGAGCAACACACCTAACCCCTAACTGCTCCCAACAAGCTGATTGGTACCTTGCATGGCGGCCTTTCACTGTTGGTGTGTGGTGAGTGTGTGTGAATGGGTGTGAACGGGTGAATGAGAGGCATCAATTGTAAAGCGCTTTGGATAAAGGCGCTATATAAATGCAGTCCATTTACCGTTGAGAGTCCTGTGAGAACACCGCTGCGGACACGAGCCCCACCCCTCCGAGCGGCTGACTTTACGAAACCTCGGAATGCCACCGTGCAGCTGCCATGGCAACCTCAGAAGTAGAAAGGCCACATTTTTGCAATTCTCCCTCCAAGCTCAAGGCCCGTAATTCAAGGCCTCTCCAGCCCCGCACTCCAGAGCAATGTAAAAAAAAATGCACGATAAAGTGCGCTTGGCTAAACCTGGGATCGGAGGAATGCCTTTTGACCACAAGGCCCCCCAACACTTCCCCTCACCAGGTGGACACATCTTCAAGAGTCAGACAGGAAACCCAAAAAAATAAATAAATAAATAAATAACCAGCTTGAGTAAAACGGGAACAGAGGAGGGCGGCGACTGACAATAGGTGGTGGCGTCAGGGCAATCAAATATTGAGAACAGGCGAAGATTAGCGTAGCAATACCAAGGTGGAACACAATGGCAGCATTGCTCATTTGGCCTGTGACTCAAGAGTTCCACTGACAACCTACCTACCATTGTTTACGACCTTACTAAAAGTGCTTTAAAGTTAACAGGGAAAGTACAGTATAAGAGGCAATCCGTCTCTAGGGTTAACCGTACAAGAATGTAGAAACAGCAATGTACGAAAGAAAAATATTTGCTTTTTTTTTTTTTGTATAGGGGGTGTGGTAAAAATAATAATGGCAATGAATCGCATAGGAGAAAAGCTGTAAGAAACACTGAGGGAGACACTAAGGCAAGGGAGACTAATTAGACCGACAGGTTGCTATAGTAAGGACTACAAAGCCAACAGATGAAACAACAATAGCAAAGAGGACAGGGCAGAGAGTGAAGAGCTGTGACTAAGAAATCATGAATGAAACTAACACCTATGAAAATATGAAGCTAAAAAAATATGCATGGAGATGCTCCATAGCATCATTTCAAGCTGTGGTAGTTAGACACAACAACAACAAATATAGCAAAGAACAGCCAGTAGCAGGGTGATCGAGTGAACAGGATTGCTAGAGCAACATCACTTTATATCACTGCACTCAGTGTGAACAACTATGCACCAGCAATGATCCAGAAGAGCAAAATGGAATAGTTTCGCAAAATGTGCATATTGATTATGTTGTCTCAGTGTTGTTGACTTTTACAGTAGAGGGACAATCCAAGGAAAATACCCTTTGCCTGGTCAGTAAAATACATATGAAAATACAAAAAGTCAGGCAAAGCAAATCAGCTTGATACGCCAGGAAAAACACAGATGGCCGGTTATCAGGGTCATTGGTAAATTACAGGCACACTGTGTGTCAAGACGGAAGGAATTTTTTCAATATTGTGCCATCCCCTGATGAAAAATAAGGACAAAAAATTGAACCCGTAAATAAACCAAGATATAACCTCGAGCTCACAACACCAGAGGGATTCAATGGAGAGATTGTTTTTGCAGGGCCTGAGAAGTCATAATCAGCAGGTCACTTTGCCATTGCAAATCAATTTCGCACACGTACCATACCCCCACCCCCTCCCAAAACCCTTGTAACTCCATAGAGGCTGGCCAAGCAAGGCCAAACAGAACCGGCTGAGCTATGAAATGGACACAAGCCCTCGGATGCGTCCGGAGACCAGGGGACGGGAACGGGAGACCGATACAGATCTGGGGAGGAATGATGCAGGAGGTGAGAACAGGTGCAGATAAAATTCCGCACTCAGAATTGCTAGCATGCTGCACCTGCGGTTTCAGCAGGTGTGTCGCCAGGAACACGCCCCACGCTGGTATTCACCTCACCAACACCCAATAGAGTGAGAGAGCGAGAGAGAGAGAGAGAGAGAGAGAGAGAGAGAGAGAGAGAGAGAGAGAGAGAGAGAGAGAGCGAGACAGCGAGAGAGAGACAGAGACAGAGACAGAGGGAGCGCGAGAGAGAGAGAGAGAGAGAGAGAGAGAGAGAGAGAAAATGGTAAATGGACTGCATTTATAAAGCGCTTTTATCCAAAGCACTTTACAATTGATGCCTCTCATTCGCCAGAGCAGTTGGGGGTTAGGTGTCTTGCTCAAGGACACTTCGACACGCCCAGGGTGGGGTTTGAACCAGCAACCCTCCAGCAACCCTTCATCTCCAGCTGACAGTCTCACTCACTGCCCAAGACTCCTGTACAAATAATTTCTTAGGCAAGCCATTTTTACCATTGTGCAACTAGTCTCGTGCACAGGTGTAAGTGACAAGCAAAACACAGAGACAGATTGACAGAAACCGGTGTTGTTTTATTTGGCCTTAAACAAAAAAAAAAAAAAAAAAAACAACTTTAAAATCAAAAAATGAATAGTTTTCCTTACAGAATTTCAAATTATTCTATCCAGCATGCAAACTGAAGATATTCAAGCCATTTGGGTCATGTGACCTGCACCAGTTGGTGAACACACATTTCGTTCGACATAACACGGGGGAGGGAAAATCAAAGCTACGGGGGGGGGGGGGGGGGTACAGCTGTTCCCCCACCTTAAACGAGACAAACACAAGGCAGCTTCATAGACCGGTTCAGTGGGACAGCGGGAGCTGGTGAGACCTGGTCGTGTGTAAGGATATCAGGGGCTAAGCCGAGCTCCCTTTTCTGGACAGTATTATAACGTGACCTCAGTCACATCAGCACAGGAAAAGAAGGTGGCAGAGCAACTCAATGTCTTATCAAAGTTTATCAAAGAGCGCTTTAAAAAAAAAAAGAAAGAAAGAAAGCAACATGACACACCCCCTAGACTGGCTGCTGCCTCCACCGTTGATACTATAAGCATGTTCAAGAGTTCAAGAAGGAGGGATCTGTGCACTGTTGAGGACAGCATTAAGCAGTGTTACAGAGGGAGGAGGAAGGAGAAGCTACTTGGAGATTCATAGTGAGAAAGTTTCCTTCTGCCATTGATAAAGTTCAAATTTCATCCATGCAGCAAAGCAGCTATTGCACGGACCTGTACGACAAGCCTTCAACAGATTTAAGTCGTGTTACTATCCATTATGAACAGAATCAAGAGAATTCAGGTGACAGGGAACTGAAATTCATGCGTGGGGTTGTCACCATTCCTTAAACAACGTGTGGAATCAAACTAAAAGAGCAAACTTCCACGAGTTGCTCTCACATCGTTAAGTATGGCAACCATAGTCAGTTGTGTTGTTGTTTCACAAAAGGATTAAATTCTCATCACCCTCTAAAGAACCGTGAATATGCTCCACCGTTGTCTGCAATCACCTGGCTAAACACTGTAATCAAGGCAAACTGACAAAGAATACCGACATTAACACTGGGTACAAGAAAAGGCGCATTTAGAGTTTAAAATTATATTTCGGTTAATTAAAAGTTTCTATCTATATTTTGTTTCCTTTTTACCCCCCCCCCCCCCCCCCCCCCATGGAGATTCTGAAGTCGGGGGGGGGGGGGGTGTTCCAGACCTGATTCAGACTGAACCAGCACCCCTGGAGCCCACACAACATTCTGGGGCAGTGGTAACCAACCCTGTCCCTGGAGATCTACCATCCTGTAGGTTTTCACTTCAACCCTAATCTGGCACACCTGACTCTCCTAACTAGCAGCGAAACAAGACATCTGGCTGTTGAGTACGTGTGCGCTTTGTTATTGGGCTGGAATGAAAACCCACAGGACGGTAGATCTCCAGGAACGGGGTTGGTTGCCACTGTTCTAGGGGGGGATCGGGCAGCCGCTGCGCCTCAGGCCCGAAATCCCAGAGGTCCCCGGGGTCCCGCGTCCCGCGCTTAGCTGCCGAAGCCGAAGATCCCCTTGATGTAGCCGGTCAGGCCGCCCTTGCCCTTCTGCTCCACCTTGTCGTCCAGGGGCGGGAAGGCCACGTGGTTGAGGGCCAGGTCGAAGAACAGAGGCTTGCAGGGCACGGGCTGGAAGTCTGGGGGGAACGGCACCAGGTTGGGCTGCTTGCCCAGGAGGGCGGGGTCCAGGTGGAAGGCCTCCAGCCGCTCACACAGGGGCTGCACGGATTGGAGGAGGAGAGAGACAAACCGTAAGAGCTATGAAGTGAAATGACAAAAACGGAGAAACGCAGGCTAAGAAAATATATCATGGGGCTAGATAAGATATCGGACCAAGACATGGCACAGAATGCACTTATGACATGTACATCTGGCATCAACACTATGGTCGTTGTGTTGATTAGGATAAACTAGTTGTTTTTTTTTTTTTTGTTTGTTTTTTTAGCCCAATCAGTCAAACAAAAATCACATCAAGTTCAGCCTTGAGTAAAACATGCACGGAGTTAAACCACAGATATCTGTGTGCCTGGCACAAGGTCAGAGAAAGCAGACATCTAGTTTAACAACTTTCACTTAAACTGACAGAATCTTTCTACAGGCAGCACGGTATCTATTCAGTAGAGGCTGAAAAGTTACTGCCTGGATGTACTGCGGGTAGGCGTTGCTCGGTTCACAGCCACGGTGAAAGCAATAAAGTTTTCAATACAATCTCTCTTAATGCTTTTTTTATACACTCACTCGATATGCAGCTCATTTCAAAAAAATAAGCTACAATGGGCACATCGGCTACACGTTTACATTTTAAAAAAAAAAAAAAAAAGAAAAATCATTTTGCTGAGATCTGTCGGTTTCTACTTTAGATGGTGCGGTGCACGTTACAGGCAGCAGCGATAGCAGAATCACGGGCCACATTCCAAACCACTCCCTGGTCCCAACCTATCCCCGGAATGAGGCCCAGCAATAACAAAGACACCGCACTGCTACAGGTCAGCAGGCAGCACCCACGGAAAGGCCATCTGGGCATGGTGAAGCCCTCAACGGTGCTTTATTTACTGCACGACGTTTCAATCAGAAGTTTTTAAACAATGTCAACGTCCGGAATCAATTAAAATGACGATAAAATCCAACTGACATGGAGAGGAGCGAAATGTTTTAAAATGAGAAAATTTATTGTGGAGCTGAAGTGCTGAGCTACAGTGGCGTTGAAGCTTCTTGCACAAAGATGAACAAAAACTTTAAACAATATGACTGACCAGAGCCCAACACTACAGTTCCTATCCTCCTGCATACACAGGTCTGCAGTTCCACCTTTATTGTGTATTTAAATAGTTAGGATTAAGGCCCCACATGTCCCACATGCACTGTGGATGGATATACCCAATTTGGCAGGGGTCCTGGCTCTTACCTTATTGTCCTTCACCTGCAATTGCTGAGGAACTTCTGCAGCGTCCCCAGTGTCTAGGGGGCAAACACACACATGCACTTTAACATGTCATGTAGAAAAAACAAAAAAAGTGCCGCCAAAGACCTCAGACACATTGTGAGGTCTACTGCATCTCTGGCCATGGGGGGGGGGGGGGGGGGAATAAAACTGCAAAACTGACAGTACTTTCCATACTAGCGGTACATAACAGGGAATCTTTAATACAAAAACGTACTCTCATATCAATGATAATGACTGAATGAATGGAAAAAAATAAACGGTGGAAGACCTCTCTCTCTCAATTATTTTACACCTCGTAACATTCCAAATACGAAAGGCAGATTATGTACTGCTAGAATACACCAAGTCGAAATATATCAAAAGGGAACAAGATGGTGCACCTGAAGCACCCCCCGCTCTCCCTGAAGTTCACCCGCTTGGTTAGAAATTCCATTTTCACAGCTCAAGTAAAGCCGTTTGACTAGTCTTTGGCATAGTACGCTGACAGCTAGCTGAGATTTCTTTTTCAAAGTCTATTTGCCTCTCTGACCAGTATGAGGGAAGGAAAAGTGGAGCAACCAGTCGAGTATTAAATCAATCAGTACTATAACCCAACCAGTTTCACACCCTACGTATGAGAGATCAAATGAGATTGAGCTGTCGGTTTCCTTTTCTGTAGTAAAGCATGATTTCCCAAGAACTCCTGAGGGCAACAGAGCATTGAATGAGGAGTGCTCACACTGGAAGTATGCCATTCAAGACACTCTGTGGTGTGATATTGTAATTTGGGCATTGACCACTCTTTTGAATCTGAGCACATTCCTCCCCTGCTGCTCTGACTTCCACCCACCCACCCAAGATGGCTGCCTTCCTCATATTATGACCAGCTATATTTCCACCCACCCAAGATGGCTGCCTTCCTCTCATTATGACCACCTATACTTCCACCCACCCAAGATGGCTGCCTTCCTTTCATTATAACCAGCTATACTTCCACCCACCCACCCAAGATGGCTGCCTTCCTTTTATTATGAGCAGCTGTACTTCCACCCACCCAAGATGGCTGCCGCCTGCAGGGAGTATTTCTCAGCGTTGACTTCGGAGATCAACTCCTGCACATCAGGGAGGTCCTACATGTCAGAGGGAGAGGGGAAGGAGGAGGGTTCACACAAAAGCTGGATAAAACACTCCTGCAATCAAGGTTTTGGCACTGACATTTTCATAAACTTGAATCGGTAGAAAGGAGTTCCATGCAGTGTCAAATAAACCTTGAGACAGCATTTTAAAAGTCAATTTAAGTGTAGTCTGAAGGTTGTTAGACTTACAACAAAAAAATATATACAACATATGCCACAATGTGGTGAATTAGGCATTGGATAAGAACCTTTCATTTGACAAACAGAGGTCACCTCCCAAAGCTGTATTGGTTATTTCAGCAAACTTTTCTAAGGCTACTCCAATCTTGGTAGGTCCTTCCAACCATTAAAAAAAGTCTGCCATATCAGGACACAGCATCATAGGTTCAATTCCCCATTGAGTTTCATGTTCTCCATGTCCTTTATACAATTAGTGCAGGCTGACAAAAAAAAAAACGTAAGGCGCTACCAGTATGAGATCTTAAGTCACTATGTCAAACATCGATGTCAGGCATCTATTGTGTTCGCGGATAAAGAGGAGCTCCAACCTGGAGACTGTTGTTCAGGCTCTTGGCCTTGGACTGGACCTCGCGGGCATACTTCAGCACCCGCTCATACAGGACCAGCGCCTCGCTCCACTTCTTCACCAGGACATAGGATTGGGCAATGAAGAAGCACCTGCCAGGAGGGGGGGGGGGGGGGGGGATCGACTCACTGACTATGAAAATGTACCAGTTTCACAGGCCGACAGGAGGAAACCGATCTGCGTTGTTAGCACACACGTCACATGCATACATAACATACTTTAAGGCTGTTAATATTGCCAGAGTAGTAATTCATAGCCATGCATTCTCCCACAGCGTCAGTGCTCCTGCAGCACCTGAGGGGAGAAAGCTTCAGCCTCTCGTTCACACCTGCAGAGCATCTGCTGGAAGAGCTCTCTCAGCAACCGGGCTCATGCTCACATCAAATCACTGTACCTGAAATCACCCCATCCTCAGTGTTTGGGGGACCCTGCTTGAACTGATCCTGAAAAGTTTTACTGCAGTCAGGACAGGAATATGCACTCACCTGTAGGCCTTGTAGACCAGAGTCTTCAGGGAGACCTCCTTCTGGAAGGTGTGGTCCTCTTCCAGACCCTGCAGGGCCGACAGCTCAGCCAGACTCTGTGGGGGGGGGGGGAGAGATGAGGAACATTACATCCCTCACAGGACAGTAACAATGACTCCTGCTCAGCTGAATTATACCTGCAGCTCACTCCTGCTCAACGTGAGGAGGTCGGCGAGCTGGCTGCTGGCTGTCCGGCAGTAGCGCCAGCGCTAGCCCCCGCAGTAGCCCCAGCGCTAGCCCCAGCAGTAGTGCCAGCGCTAGCCCCAGCAGTAGCACCAGCAGTAGCACCAGTGCTAGCCCCAGCGTTAGCCCCAGCGTTAGCCCCAGCGTTAGCCCCAGCGTTAGCCCCAGCAGTAGCCCCAGCAGTAGCCCCAGCAGTAGCCCCAGCAGTAGCCCCAGCAGTAGCCCCAGGCCGGCGCTCGCGTACCTGCAGGATGATGTCGTAGAGGCGGATCAGGTCCTGCGGCCGCGGGCCTCTCTTGCTCTCGTCGGGCTGCGGCTCCTTCAGCTTGCCGTGCAGCGCGTGGGCCATGCTCTCGTTGCGCTTCACCACCGTGCACAGCTTGATGTAGGTCAGATAGCTGCGGGCGCACAGACAGAGACACACACACAGGAGGTTACGCCCACGCTCTGCAAAGGACAGAGCACCACAGCACAGCACAGCACAGCACAGCACAGCACAGCACAGCACTGCAAAGGACAGAGCACCAGAGGCCTTGCTCACCTGTGCAGGTACTGCAGGTTGGAGACCTTCCCAGTGTCGGCATCCACAGCCCTCTCCCTCTGCTTCTGTGGTTTAACGCACGATGTTTACACAAGCAAGCCGTTACTGTGTGCTCTCAGGATGCGTGTGTATTTAACCTGCTATTTGGGGGGTTCAGGCCTGGCGTTTGCTCTGTTTGCTCTGTCTTCCTGCCTGGCTACTCTGTAAAGTGTCTTTGTGACAGTTCTCTGTAAAAAGCACTATACGAATTGAACTAAACTGAACTGAATTGAACTAAACTGAACTGAATTGAACTAAATTGGCCTGAATTGAACTGAGTGTGTGCGCAGAGTTGGGGTCCCGCCCTACCGCATCGGACTTTATCTCCTCCCTCACGGCCTGGATGGTGTCCCGGCACTCCGCCAGCAGGGTCTCATACAGACGCTCCTTCGTGTCCTCATTGGCTGCCTGTTTGAGGTCGACACCAGCGGAGTTTCACACATCACAACCAGGCACCGTCAGCTCCACCAAAATGGTACAAATTCACACAGCTCAGAAGCTCATTGGCTGCATGTTAAATTCACATATCTCTGAACCTTACGGTCATATTAAATATTCACAATGAACGAAAAAAGCGAACTCGCCATATGCCGAAAAAGTAAGAAAATCCTATGAACTCAGGCGAACCAAAGCATGCTCACACAACCAAACTAATTCATACTAATTAGAAAGGAAAAATAATACAGGTGTTGAGTGAACATTGATCTATAGTCATATACTGCCAGGCAAGGGGTTTTCAAATGATAAAAAAGCACTGCAAAAGAAAATGGACTTCATTAAAGAAACAAGTCCTAAACACGGTCCCGAGTTTGAATGCAGTATCCGCAAGTATCTCTCCATTTCTGTGCCACGCCCTCTTTTGTAGACAAAGAAAACGGATAGTATTTTTAATTTGTTGAAATTCTGGTAAAGTAACATTTTTTTGCCCTGATTTTGCAATTACACCACTCGAGTGTGGGTGGAGGAGAATCTCACAGCAGTGAAGATGCCTTTACAGAAAACACTTCACCTCCAAAATCAAAGCAATATTCTTGCGATTGGGAGATCGGGTCATCCCATGGGGAGCGGTGGCCTCTTCCGGAGTTCAAAATAATTTACTCCACATTGGCCTTCAAAGACATTCCTGGAATACTAACGAGGTGAGAATAGAAGACTGCAACACAATGACCAACAAAAAAAACAAGACCAGGTTAAAACCTAGTATATTGCTGGACCTAACACACGTAATCTGGCCGACCAATGGTGTAACTTCATCACTCACTCAGTCAGTCACAGACATTCGCGTTTGTAGGGCTGGCCCTGCTGTTGCGGTCCAGCCAAAAACGAAGCTACATGCTAGATGGTTGCTGTTTCTGGGAAGTTTGTGTTGCATAAGCGTGTCCACCATCTACAATGCCAGTGTATGCCCTTCAATTAAACTACCAAGACGTACACGCTATACACTGAACAACATCGTTTGGCAGACCCTTACAGAAGAACGCACAGTTGGTGTCACGTGGCCGAGGGCAGTGTACACAAGGGAAAGGCCATCACGGGTTCGAATGCTAGACATGTCACTGAACAGGTTTCCTCCACATTCCTGCTCTGCCAG
This sequence comes from Anguilla pacifica, assembly GCA_039654925.1. NCBI lineage: Eukaryota > Metazoa > Chordata > Actinopteri > Anguilliformes > Anguillidae > Anguilla > Anguilla pacifica. The sequence continues at coordinate 74,414,684 of CM077285.1, read as the reverse complement.
AGCCCCCAGACCGACCAGAGAACGGGTTCATTCATAAATAGAGACGTTTGCTCTCCCACGTCCATCAGCAGTGCTCCGGTGCATTCTCCAGTCTGGCCCTCACAGTACAACACTGTATTACACACACTTACGATGATCTGTAAGCAAGAGCATTTTTGGACACATGACTGTGGCAGCGGCCTTAGCAGAGGCCGCCTTGCCAACAACGATAATGCGTAGCTCTGGTAATAAGCATAAAAATGCAGCACGTATAAAAATACATGCAACTGCACAAAAGCATTAGAGACACGTTCAGGTGTTCTAGATAGTTAAGAGACTTTGTCACCTGGTGCCACCCAAACATGCAGCACTCCCTGCCAGCTCCTCCCAAGACAAACCCAACTGGGCCAACCGGTTTTCATCCCCCTCCCACCCAACAGTAGCTAACTGAGAAGGGAGGGGTAAGAGGCCAAACCTGTCCCTGAGAACACCCGCCAAGCGAATCCGGCCACACGCTCAGCGCTACACCTAGCAGCCAATACAGGCTTGCCGGGGTAACGGAGATCATAAAAAAAATTTAAAAAAATCACAGCCCTTTGTGGCCTTCTTGACCAGTGGCTCCAATTAAGACCCACCGTTGAAATCTTTTAAACCGTTCTTCCACCATAAATCAGAGGGAAACTAAATCAAATGCACAAAAAATATATTTAAGAAAAGGAGGAGGGGAAAAAAAAGAAAGAAAAAAAAACTCATCATAAAAACAAACATTTCAGGCTGGGGCCTGTACCATGATAATGAATCTCTCTGCAGTGCTATTCCCACACTAGAACACCCCGGGACATGAAATCTGCACCTCCAAATTTGCATAAGAGGGTGGCCCAAGGGACAAGTTACCAAATCCCAGCACTTTTTGGTAATTAGTATGTGTCCTAATACTGTAGCTTATTCTTCTGCCTATTTGGCTTTGCAGAGGTTAGGTCAGAGTAGTGTCCACTGTGTGAACTAAACTGTGTTCTTGGCTAGAAATAGCTGTACAAAATAAGTATTGTATCTTATTGAACCTGTGTTTAGTAGTTGTCTATGACCATGAAATGCACTTTTTGCACATCGCTTTGGATAAAAGCGTCTGCCAAATAAATGTAATGTAACAAGTAAAAAAAAAAAAAAAAAAAAAAAAAAAAAAAAAAATATTTAAGGCTTTAAAAAGAGGATTAATAAAGACTTCAAAAGATGGTGCGTAATGGTGCCTCGGTCAGCGTCATTCCCTTTTTGTTTCTGCGCGCCCTGCCCTCTACCCCCTGCACCCTGTTCCAAATACCGACAATGAAGGAGCCTCCATTATCTGCAGACCGGACGGCACAATCGCACAAACGGGGCCGTGTGCCACAGCCGAGAACCACACCTCTGGCGCAGAGGACGGTGAGAATTTTGCTTTTGTTGAACAAAGTGAAGATTTTTTAGGACTTTCAGGATTTAAGGTCGAATATCAAAGTCCCTCTGCAATTTTGCTATTTTAGACACAGGTGCGAGGAGGTTTATGGGGAAGAGAGGCCTGTCGTATTTTTGTAAAACGACACTATTAAGATTCTCACAAAGGTTCCTGTGGAGTTGGCTCAGCCAATAGACGTCAACCGGTGATGGAATGAAAGACAGTTGTGACAGTGAGCATGCCAGGGCCATGACTCGATCTCAGGGTGTGGCAGGCGCAACTGGGAGAGGCTGCTCCAGGGTGGGGGGGGGGGGGGGGGGGGGGGGGAGATTCACTCTCACAGGAACCGCCAGTTTCACCCGAGTCTCCAGGAAGAGAGCTCCCCCTGGTGAGCAGGGGTGGAAGACATGACTGCAACATCAAAAAACACCTACAAGACCGGTAAGGCCCTTTACAACTGTCAAATACCTCGACCAATTCACACTGAGGGCAGATGACACACTTATGGACAGGACAACTGCAGAACTGGAAGAGGGGGGCGATGTACCACAAGCTGTCAAATGGAAATTTGAGTACAATGTACTCACCCTACGACCTGGCACAGAACAACGAGCACAACGGCATCACCCACTATATTAATGCTGCCCAACAAGGTTAGTAATGGGTCTGGCAATATTTAATGGATAAACATGGAAAATGACAAGGCACACAAGTTTTAAGCTGTGGCATGGCGCAGTGTCCACTGACAAAGGGTTAGGGCAGGGTGATCTAAGAGCACTAGATTGGGAAGAAAATAGCGTGTACCAGTCTTTAAAAAAAAGACTGAAAAAAATTATAATAAATACATTTAATGAACAACATCTTGGCTTTGACCATCTAAGAGATGTAGGACAGACGAGCTCTCAGCCATACTGCCATAGTGCCTGGATGTAAAGGGATATAAAATGAATTTCCCCCCACAGATTATACAAACACAGAAAGAGCTGAAATATCAGCAGGACGTGACTGGAGGGCAGATGGGGTATATTGCTGGATTTTTAAACTCCTCCATATTAAAAATCAAAGTGCTGCCCTGCAGACACCAGTCCAGCCACAGAGGCCCGACTGCCCTTCTACCCAAAATGACAATATGCTAAATAAATTAAGTAATTAATGTATGCGTTTATACCATAGACTGTATAAAAATAGGTTTATACGGGGCAGCACTGCAGTGCAATTACTGAACTGCAAGATGCTCATCCAGAATTATCACTGAAGTAAATATCCAGCTGTAAAAAAAAAAAAGTTACGTACAAACTATTAAGTAAGTTGCACACACTGATTTGGACGAGAGCATGCTCTGAGCAACAAATAATCATGTGCAGAACCAATGTATTTTAAGCTGTAGTGAAGGTAACATTACCCCCTGCCGTGCATGGGGTGTGTGACTGTCGGCAGCACAGGGGGGACAATACATCAGACCACGATGAAATGCCCCATACTGCCCTCATGTACGGCTTTTAACCATGTCCAACTGTCTTTACGCTGTCACTACTGCCGACTGCATTTTCCTTGGTTTTTTTTTTTTTTTTTTTTTTGCATCTTTCTTGATTGCGTGTGTCCACAGCCTTTTCAGCTGCTAGACGGGCCAAAGGCAATTTTCCAGTCGTTTGGACCGATAAAGTAGTATTCTATTCTATTCTACCCTATTCTATTTTGGCATTTAACAGAAGCTCCAACCCCACCCCGCCCCCCCACCCCAAGACTGATTTACACCAATTTACACACAATCCATTTTTGCACAGCTGGATATTCTACTGCAGAAGTCCAGGACGTGCCGGAGCTCGGGGTGCCACGCCCGACCCCCGACACTGCTGCGTGAGCCGGGACAGACCTGTGCGATGGCCGCCTCGGTGTCGCCCAGGCCCAGGAGGAAGATGCGGGCCTTGTCGATCTTCACCGGCACCGTGCGCCCGCGCCACTCCACCTCGCTCATGGTGGCGGCCTGCTTCGCCCGCGTCTGGGTGATCAGAGTCTGCCAGGGACGTGGGCACAGGGCACAGCAGGAGGGGGGAAAAGAGTAAGAGGGAGGGGGGGAGGGGGGTGGTTTGCTAATGAAAAAGAACTCTGCTGAACAACTCCACGAATACATCAAACAAGAGCAAGGATAATGCCACTGTTACAATAGAGCACATAAAACTGATTTATGAAAAGCAAGTTATTCAAATCAGCTCTCTGAACCCATACATAAGACATTACGGATATCCTGGGGAAATGCATAACTTACACAAATATAAAACTGTAAAAAAAAAAAAAAAAAAAAAAAAGAAGGTTTACTAAATAACACTAGTTCCCCTTGTATTGCAGGCATAAGCTTACATAAGAGCCATCAGCTATATTTCATGATATGAACTGTATGTATTTATTTATTGTAAGACCTACCAGCAATCATGCAATACAACACTTTATTGTATGCTTTGTGTAACTTGAGCTTAAACTGCGGCCCACTTGCACAGTCATCGAATCCATACATCTCAAGCAACATTTTAAATACTTAAATTTCCAGTTCAGGCAATTAGGTGCAACTTAAGCCATAAAGAGTGGACAAGTCTTCAGTACTTGTTTTTTTTTGTGCGGAAGACAGTACAAAGCTGGCTGGTATGGAATATAAAACAGAAAAGGGGCTGCTCAGCCGAAAAGCCAACCGCCGCCAAGATGGTTAACGAGCTCGTCCTGCAGGAAAAGCAGCCACGAGGCCCCACTAACCTCCAGTTTTTCAGCCATCATGCCTCCACCCCCTCCAGCACTCAGCCTCATCTGCATCAGATCATTCATGGCGTTCTGGTCACCTACAATCAGAGCAGCGGATATGGGTTAACTGGGGGCCAGGGCGTCCAATCCACTATGTCACTGTCACCAGGCAATGTGGTGGAGAGTGGGGCACTCACCAATGTTGTAGGCGCAGTAGCGGATGTTGGGGGAGATCTCCTCCACACGCTGGTGGTACAACACTGCCAGCTCTTCCGTGAAGGCGCTAGCCAGTTTCTCATAGATTGTTCTGGAAAAGGACGTGGGCAAAAAAAAAAGAAAAAAAAGAGACAAATTATCACCCGGTCACATAATTGACATTTTGAACATTAAGTAGTAAAGGGATATTAATAAGCGTTGACATTACACATCATCAAGCATCAAAACTGGTTTATAAAATCAATCGGGATAATGACACCATTCAGGGCACCGAAGCAGTCACCAATCAACATGACGCCCAATTAACACTTCATAAACTGCCTTTTGAGTTTTTAAATTGAACGTTCCAACGGCATGGTTACAGTCTTCAGGAGGCTTCAGACATACTTGCACTTATTGAAGGCCTCCATCGCAGCTTTCCACTGCTGCAGCTCAAACTGCACCATCCCAGAGAGGTACGAAGTGTAGGCCTGTGGACGAGAAACACAAGTCAGCCGGGTGGCAGGTCGGAGATGAGCCCGCCGGGTTCGCACGCCCGCTGTCGGGGAGGAGCAGGGACGGCTCTCACCTGGGCCTCCAGCTTGGTCTTGGCATCCACGCGGTGACTCTCGCACAGACGCCCGAGGTGCTCTCCGTGCTTGGCGGCCTTGCGCAGGCGGGAGAGCAGGTGGAAGCGCTTGCGAGGCTCGGTGTTCGCCTCCTGCTTCAGCTGCATGGCATAGCTCCAGGCACGCTCAGCCTCCATCAGGACAAGAAGCAGGTATCTGCAGCAGGAGGCGACATTTGTTGTGGTCATTACGGAAACTACCTTGATTGAGCGGTAAACCGTTAGCGGAAAAGCGCACCGGTTAACGAAATGTAAACGCGTTCTTCATGTGCAGCAATTGTGTACCTGTTATCAGACAGCATCTCCACAGTGACTTTCTTCCCGGTGAACTTGTGCCGGTTTCCCATTTTGAAGCCCAGGGTCTTGCGAAGACGGCGCATGCGTCGAGAACAGTACCCCCTTTGGAAAATGGAATTTATTCGTCAATTTATGTCATACCTAGTCCCCGATGGACATGTCCTTCTACGCCATTACAGCAGTCCTCACCTGTATCGCTGATAATCCCCATGTCTCAAACCGTGCTGCTGCTGCGATTCCTTAATTATCTGCAGAACTATATTGGTCGTGTGTTAAGGATAGGCTGAAACCTTGTAATAACCAAAACAAAAAAGGATGCATTTAAGACAATTGGTGATATAAAACGTTATAGTGATGCCTGCTACATGTGAGGGGCAAAACTGAGGACAATTTTGAAATAATTATTGCAGCAACACACAATGCAAGTTGGACAAAGACCTTCCTACATCAAATGAACAGCTAAATACTGGCGTGCTTATAACGATTTATGAAGTTACGGTACGTAGCTACCCAACTTAACAACAGACAAGACCTATGGCGGCCTTAGTTTGATTAACTATGTTGAATTTGAGAAAATGTTCGAAATGCCTCGTTGCCATCGTTAATTATTTGTTGAGGTTAGCGGGCACGCTAACGCTGCATTAAAATCAGTATTTTAAAAATTCTAAAAATCTGATTCAAAATTAAAAGAAGCACATATAAAATGTAACCACTGGAAATGCGATCATCATGCCTGTGCGTAAAGACATGCATTATAGAAACGTGAAAACAATGTGTAAACAACTATGATACTAATGACACGTAGACTAAGTAACTCAACTAGCAAGCCATGATCGCTAGCTAACAGCCTCCTCGGCTAGCAAGGTAACGTTAGTTGGCTAGCTAGAAGGATAGCGCATTAACACCCAAGTAAAAGAAACCGTCACATATATTTAGCAACCTGTGAATAATAACCATACAAAAAAAGATATATACAGCAGTTAGGATACTTTCTAATCCGAGCCCCTCGTCGCCGGAATTCTCCTTTTTCTCGTCCATTCCGGCTAATTTAGCCTCGACGTGCTTCTCTACAGCCATCCTTTCACAAGCGGAACGTACGCAATTGCACCGGAAACAAAAAGAAATTAAGGTCAACTTCAAAGGGAGGAGCCTAACTTGGCCCTGCTTGTTGTGGATACATGTGATGATGCCCGATCAGCTTGATCTCAAAAAATATGTCACAATGTGTCTTGCAAATTAATACGGACTACATTTTCACACATTCTCAGAATATGACTAATTTTTTCCGTTATGCTTGGCAGCCTGATGCTACCTGAAAACAGTGAAGTATACAGTTGTAACTCAAAATGATAAATGTTTTACAACAGACTAATCTCCTGTAAAATGCATGTTGGTTTTAATCATTACTGCACCAGATAAGTATAATTGGAGTAATGATGAAAAAGGCCTGTTTAATTTTTCTTCACAGATTATTCTGTGGTCAGTATAAAGATGAACTATTATTAAGTAATTACAGCTGATTACCGCTCATAAGACTGATGTAATAAAGGTTATCAAGACCTGTTGTACATTATCAACCTTTAGTGACACATCAGTAGTCATGTCTTCAGACCTGACATTCTTCTATGATACAATTCATGAGAGGATTTAATATGAACATAGTCACAGTGATACAGGTCACAAATTATTTTCATCCTGTCAGCTTTCAACTTGGAGACAGTTCACCCCAAGTCAGTGACAACCAACCTACAATAAAAAATAAAATAAAAGTAATAAAATACAGTAAAATACATATAATATACATACCATAAATAATAAAGTTCACAAGGACAATTATTAAAAACAAAACTCCAAAAACAATGGCACTCCATTGTAACTCAGGTTGAAATCAGAGACTCAAAATGACCAAGAGTAAAAATGGTGTCAAGTTTCAATTCTTTATGTAACACATTCAAGGTTTGAGGGGCATACAATTTTTAAGCACTTTTACCCAGATTTGAACAAATTTAAGGAACTTTAAAAACGATGTGTTATAAGGCACTTTCTTTCATTAGTTAAGGTGAAGTGAGATAAGAGTCATTTGTGAAGGATGGCTTTATAGACAATATAGGCAAATGGTGTAAAAAAATATGTGACTCATTTTCTTAGCTTGAGAAATGTTTTTTGATAATGACAGGTCTCCCCAGCATACTTCTTCAGATTTGATTACTCCATCAGAAAGGCATCAGAAAGCCTCATTACCAAAATGTGGGGAAGTCTGTAGACAGGAAAGATTCAGCTAAGGCTCTGTGTTAAAAACTATTTAAAGAACACAGGATAATAAAAATATATCCATTGTTTGAGAAAATGAGACATTTGGAGTACTGTAGGTGCAGTCATAACCATATCCAAAATGAAATAACCTCTAGCCTTCTATTTTCATTAGAAACATACTAAAGTATAAACAAGGAGTGTTACACATACTGTATCACTACCACAGTAGATCAAGACCAACACACTTAAATCCATTTATCTCCTTTTCAATATACTCCTGTCTTTTTGATAAAATAATCAAATCTGAAAAATATGCTGAGGAGAGCTGTCATTGCAGGATCAAAAGACATTTTGTGAAGTCAGACAATGAATGAAAAACAATTTCTGAACGAACTGTCCCTTCAACTTTGTTAAACAGTTTTAAAAAAGAACAGTTAAATAATAGTTCTTAGAGCAAAAAAAGTCTTCAATATGATACAAAATAAAGCACATGTCAAGACCAATACATCCATATCACAAGAAGTTTTAATCACAATAAAAATGTTAATAATTTACATTTCCACATTTAGTTGAAAAAAAAAAAAAGTTTGTCAAAAACAGACAAGTGAAAGTCATTATCACAATGCATCTGTATCTGTAGGAAGCAGAGTTCTTCGTGGCTCAGATATTTTCCGATGCGCTGATGTACTTGGCGAGAAACTCTTTGACCTTGGAGATGTGCATGGTCTCTTTTATGGTGGTGTCTCGGCTCCTCACCAGAAGCAGGCCACTCTCCAGCGTGCCGTCGGTGATTGCTATGGTGAACAACACCCCCATCTCATCATACCTTCATGCACAGGGACAGACAATGCAGCGTTACTGTCAAAAGCACCCAGCGTAGATCCAGACCGAGCTCACCTTTTCTTTCATCTGACCAAGACCAGGGTTCACCACATTTCGACTGGTCGTGCTCAGCTACCAACAAATGTTACAAACAATTATCTGCACACCGTTGTGAGATGCGCTAACACTAAAAACACTCAAATGGTACCGAAGCACTACAGCAGTGTAACGGCTATCGAAAGACAAAGTTTAAAAAGCTATTTCCAGTTTCAATCAAAACGCAGATGCAAAAAAGAACCATAAGTAATGGTCTCTATAACTGACACAGAGAAACATAATGTGCTATAACCAATATTCTCCTGAACAGTCTGAGGTCAACTGGTCAACTGTAAACACACGGCAGTTATTCTAAGTAAAGGCACGATATTTTGTTTCTGGTGTTGTTAACTGCATTTAGACAACCATCGTGGAGTACACAAAGAGATTCTACAAAGTCTACATTTTTTCCATTTTATATAGTTGCTTTATATTAACTTTGATCCAAAATCACAATTTCCTTGAACAAGATTAGCAGCCACACAGTATTTTAAAGCACTGGATTGTGACTGGATTGTGACAATGACGTTCGCAGATGCCTTAGAAACCTTATCTTGGCAGCTTGTTAATGTACAGCTGTGGACCGCAAATCGGTACTTCATTAGCAACTCACTTGGTGTTGAGCTGCTCCATGGAGGATGGCATAGTCTCCAGGTAACCAGGCCATGCTGTTATCCCTCCTTCCAGTAACTCCTGAAGTAAACCCTCACAAACCTGCAGAAAAAAAGAAGGAATAGCACGGTTTACCAATTATATGAGTTTTAGTCATAATTTTTTGTGTATGGAAGATACTACAGACAGCACACCATACCTGTCGCAGATCCACTGTAGGCCCCCGGCCCATATCCAAAGCGACTTTAACTGGGGCCAAACTGGGATGCAGCTTCAGCACCTAGATATAGACACCCAAACACTTTCAAAACAAATACATACACAGTAAAGTCAAAATGCTTACCCGTCATAAAGGTCTTTTCTATTGAAGAATAGTGAACTTTTATTTGTTATCGCATATATTAATGTAGTATTGAACATACAGTATGTTATTGAAGAAGTAATGGTGGACGAGCGGTGAAAATTTACAATAGGGAGGAAATGACATCACCTTTCTCTTGTAGAGTCTCTGCTTGCTGTCCGTTTTCTTAATCTCCTGTAGAGAGTTGTGCAGGTATGCCAAAACACCACGGTCTATGTTCCCACTCACAGAGATGACGTGAGGCACCACGGACTTCCTCCCATCCCTACACTGTGGAACAGGAGTGAACGCTTATGAGCGACAGCCTCCACGGTTCAGTACGGAATCCTCTGTGGCCAACAATCCTTACCGTGGCAACCCACAGCACATCACTCGAGTGCTCGTCGGTAAGGATTTCGATAGGCAGGTGTCATTAAACAATAGCACCTCCCCTAAATTCACCATCTGGAGACAATGAGTGACGAGGAGTGAGAACGATCACCTGGATTAGGTCTGTGTGCAAAAGGACTGACTGATCACCTGTATTAGGCCTGTGTGCAAAAGGACTGACTGACCAACTGGATTAGGTCTGAGTGCAAAAGGACTGACTGATTACCTGGATTAGGCCCGTGTGCAAAGGACTGACTGATCACCTGGATCAGGCCCATGTGCAAAAGGACTGACTGATCACCTGGATTAGGTCTGTGTGCAAAAATACTGACTGATCACCTGGATTAGGCCTGTGTGCAAAAATACTGACTGATCACCTGGATTAGGCCTGTGTGCAAAAGGACTGACTGATCACCTGGATTAGGCCTGGGTGCAAAGGACCTCACTTTCCTCCCTGGTGAGTTAGTCTCTTTTTTAGTCTCTGCATGTAAGGCAGAGAAGCTTACCAAGGATAAACGCTTCCATAAATAAAAAAAATAAATGACATGAAAGAGGTGGTGGTGCATTAAGCAAAGAGATGATATCCCATTTAGCTACGTCTGACCTGCAGCTTGGCACGGATACCCTTGTGGGCCTGCAGCAGCTCCGCATCCCCCAGATTCCACAGCGTCTCCAGTGGCTCCGCACCCCAAGGGAAGTGGTACAGTATCCTGACTCCCCGAGACGCTCTCTCGCCCTCTTCTCCATCCGCTACGTCGCTGCAGCTGAAGCTGGAGGGGCCCAAGGCAAACTGAGAGACACAGAGACCAACCCAGCTCTGAAAATGAACGCGGAATCCTCGCTCTCGGCACATCGTCTTACCACGAGACCACGTCACATGCACTAAACAATGATTCACTTAGAACTCTAATCAAAGAGAAAAACTATATATTGTGATTAGACCTTTGATGGGAGAGAAAAATATGAGGGCATAAAAACAGTTAATGTGAAATGACTGGTCTTCATAATTTACCCAAACGAGGTGGAGGGTGGTGGTGGTGGTGGGGGGGGGGGGGGTGTATTTACAAAGGGAAACCCAAACCTAGGTATTTAGATTAACCGAAAAAATCCACCCAGCAGCTCACTTTTCGCCACCACTGCAGCCGCTGGCGTGCCCAGTAGTCCAGCCACTGGGAGGAGGTGCGAGGGGAACAGAACCAGACCAGTGAGGCCTGCGTGAACTCAGCTGGCCTGACAAAGAGAGGGGCTTAGATTAAGGCTCAGCGTTCTCCAAAACACAGTCATGCAGAAACATGCTAGCACAATTTACTAAATAAATATAAACATTTGACTACTAAGGTCAAAGCAACGACAGGACAAACAGGTAAGCCAAGCCCTAAATGCAGCGAGATGGATTAAGAGCACCAATGGAGGCCTGGAGCATGATCAAATGTTCATTTTAACAGAACGAAAAGCCTAGTGTAACTGACCAAATGTCTATGAGTTGTACGTAACTGTATGCAATTGGCAGGGTATGTCAGTTTGAGCTATTCCAAACAAAAACAGGCAGAAAGAAAAGTAGAAACTTTCTGCCCATGTCATTAATTGCTTAAACCAAGACCTGCAAAGACTGAAACTACTATACATTACAGGCATTTAGCAGATCCTCTCATCCAGAGCGACTTACACAACTTCTTTACATAGCATTTACATTGCATCCATTTATAAAGCTGGATATATACTGAAGCAATGCAGGTTAAGTTCCTCGCTCAAGGGTACAACGGCAGTGTCCTAGCGGGGACTCGAACCAGCAACCTTTAGGTAGCAAGACCACCTCCTTACCCATTATACTACACTGCCGCCATATACAGTGGGATTGGTTTCTCCACATCCTAGGTGTACATCTCAAAACCACGAGTAATAATGAGGACTATATGACGGATATGTGCCGTTCATCTCTGGCACACAAAAAAAGCATGAGCACAACATGGAGATGACAGACGAGCCTCACCAACCAGGCCCATTGGTCTGCTCCTCCAATGGCTGGTAGCACACACCCGTCTCTGCCAGGCCAAATGGCAACCTCCTGTTCACCAGCTCCAAGGAAGGCAAATACTGCTCCAAAGCACCTGAGACACAGGCACCAGTGGGAAATTAACTTGCTTTTTTTGACGTGAACATGATGCCAAGTCACACCCTGGAAACGCACGTGCTAATTACCTTGCAGCAGATTAGTCCGCACTGTTGGGCTGCCCTGCAGTTGTTTCTTCAGAGTGTCTCCAGCCTGGTCCCAGGCCAATCCCTTTTGGTTTACAGTCCAGTCCAGGGCATTGCTGTCGACTAACTTCAGAGTGCTCTCCGCTGTTGCAGAGGTGGGACTGGTCAGATGCATAGTACTGATCCCAAACACCTGCGCCCGGGCCATCACCACTGAAGCCCACCACTTATCCAGCATACCCTTCCTCAGTTCCATTCCCAAGGGTCCATAACGACAGTTGATGCCGCGACGAAAGGAGTCCCAATTGCGTGTGTCACGGATTATGTAATAGCGGTCTGAACAGAGTTCAATGAATGTCTTAATGTGATCAGTGTCGCCAGTGTCAGACGGCAAACTTGCACAGCCTCGCCAAAACTGGAGGGGATTCGTAAATCTACATGGCAACGGCGATGGCATTTTAGGTCTCCTCAAGATGAAAACTTGCGTTCTTACACAATGCGTTAGCATTATTTCCTGGACACATATAACGACTTATCCTATTTTTAAGAAATGAAGACACAATGACATAAAGCTGACAAGCAACCGAAGCCTTAAATTAAAGTTACAAACTAAGCTGGTAGGGAGAGGACATTATTAAATATTTAGCTAGTTAGGACTAAAAGTACTACAGTGGCTATTCACAGCGCATAACTAATTTAATAACTATTCATTACATGTTCGCTCGGTAGGTTAGCAATTCGCTTTAAGATTATTTGAATATACTTGAAGACATATTACAACAACGTGCCACGTTGTGGTATTTCTGTGTCTTAGCCGCTTATCCATGCAAACTACTCACTACGCTGGTCACGTTTTACCCAGTCATTCTAGTACTGTTCTTATTCGAACATACCTCGTGCCGCACATGAACCGGAAACGAACCTCTACAGCCGTAGTATTTCGAACCATTTCATAACATGTTTTCAAGCTTGTCACCAACTTCCGTTTTTCTTCTGGCTAGTAAATTAACATCCTCCCCTTACTGAACGTCAGTGTGCAGATTTTAGGTCAAATTAACGACACATGTACGGAATATAAACGAGATAAATATTATCAGCGGCAATCGGTTTGCTTATAGTGCCGGACCACAATTGAATCACTTCCGCTTACTGTTCATAATCTACAGCCGATGGCAGGAGTTGGCATTTCAGAGAGCCAGTTATCGTAGCTATTTGTTGCATCATGTGCAGATTATATAACGCCAGGTATAGTCGTGACTCTTGCATACATTCAAAATGCGGTTTATACGATTTGTTAATTTACTATGATGTATACCCCCACTTGCAGAAAAAAAATATTTAAGGTCAATTTGTTCCATTTGAATCCATAAAGAATCTTTAAAAAAACACGATGCAGGCACGTAGAGTGTAGCCAGTTCGTTGTGTAGACCGTTTTAGAATTGTAATGAAAATGAGCGAGGAGACATTTAATGTTCACAATGTTATGTTAATGTTATGAAATTACTGATGAAAACTCATTTGAAATAGTAGTTATTGCGAATCATCAGCCACATTACATTCATAGAGGCTCCAACTTGAGATACAACCTCGAGTTTAATACGGAGGGAAATGTACCTTCTTTTAACCAAATTACTGTATGGGTCTTAATGACCTTTACTTGAGTTACCAGATGCTTTCCTCCTGTAGGCGGATAGCCATTTCAGTTCATGAACCGAACAGTGTCCAAAATACCAGCAATAACCGAATTAAATGGCCAACTTACGTCTGTGGGAACCTCATGACATCCAGTTCCAACGACTTGAAAAAAATAAGTACTACGCACTCCCCTAAATTTAAAGCGTATTTATTTTTCATCACTATTGAAGGTATAGGCATCCACACAAAGGCTTCCCTAGTTTTCTTTGGTCAAGCATACGGTTTCCGTTTCTATTAAGAATTGATCGTGCCCTTGCCTATGTTGAGCCTTTAAGTCTGGAAACAAATCCGAATTATCTAGTGTTTACCCACGTACTACTAGGAACGCTGCTTGGCGAATTTCTTGGAAAACGTGTGACCAAGCAGACGAACATGCGTTCCAAGAAAAACGGTAGAGTCAACGGTATAAAACTTTCCACCTGCAGTTGTTGGTCTGTGGCAATACCATTTCACCAACTGAGCCCTGAAAGTAGCATTACTCTCAAAACAGAAATGCGCAGAAACAAGTCTTAAGAGGGCAATGGTCTGGCTTGTTTGAATTCTCACAAATTCCAATTGAGAGGCTTAATTGCCATAATCTTAAAATTCATTCCATGGAGCAATTTTGTTCAGACATGTCTCAGATTTGGTCTGAAATCCCAACCCCAACAGCTGCATATACTCAAGAAGGAAAAAAAACAAAAACAAAGACAATGTGAATTTTTGAAGTTTTATTTGAAAGGCCATGCATTGCCTTCTGTTAAGATTTAAACATATCACTGAACATACTGTAAATCAAATGATTTGCATTACCTAGTAAAAAAAGAACAGGAATGTGACAAATAAATGGTAAGAAAAGTGCACCATCACACTCCGCTGCACTGCAGACATCACTTGTATTTGCTTGCAAGACTTCAAATGTTGAATATTTTCAACTCAATTGTAAAAATAAAAATACAGTACAATGCAGGATAAGAATATTGGACTTAAACAGGACAAAACAATAAATTACTCCTACATGTCTTGTGTGCGTCTGTTTACTGTGGGAAAGGTGGAGGCATGGGGTAGGGTACCATGGGCTGTGGGGGCTGCTGTGGAGGCTGCTGCTGCTGCTGTGGGTTGAAGGGGAACTGTGGATGGCTCATGCCATTCTGACCAGCACCCTGGTTTGCTCCGAACTGCTGGTTCTGGAAATTCTGGTTCCCGAATGCGCCCGGTTGAGCCGCAGCGCCACCGAAGTTGGACTGTCCACTGTTACCGTAGCCGTTTCCAAAGCCGCCGCCGCCGCTGCTGCTGTCATAGCTGCTTCCCCCATAACCTCCATTCTGTGTCTTTGTGCCAAAAACTTTCTTTGTTCCACTACCAAAACCCCTGTCGTTATCCCTGTCCCTAAAGCTACCAAAATCCCTCCTCCCACCAGAATACCTATCCCGGCGGTCGTCCTTATAGCCACCTCTTCCCCCCCTTGAACGACCTGAAAGGAACAGAGTGCGGAGCTTAGAAACATGAGATGCAGAATTTAAAATGACAAGAGAGTCATCACATTTCTAGAATACCATGTGGTCCCCTTATAACTGTTGGTGGATTCTACCGTTAAAATTAAAAGCAAATTAGACATGTCTGGTAAACAAGCCCCAAAACACCGTTTTAAAAATTAGAACTTAAAGAACCTGGCTCATCCACTTAAAAAAATTAAATAAAAAAAAATTATAAAAAGTGAAATGAAAGTCTGCAGATGAACCACAGTTTCTGTATCTCACCAATTGAATTTACCTCCTCTGTCTTCCACCATCTGGATCAGCTTGGGGTTGATTGCCTGATTGGCCTCACGAAGGACAGAGATGAGGTCGCTGGCTTGTTTCATGTTGCCGGGAGTAAAGAAGGTGTAGGCTGTGCCCGTTTTTTGACTGCGGGCAGTTCTTCCAATGCGGTGAATATAGTCCTCAGAGGAGTTAGGGTAGTCATAATTGATGACAAATTTCACATCTTCCACATCTGTAAAGTGTTGCAGTGTGGCAAAAAGCAATGCACAAGATTTTGCACACCACAACAGCCAAACCAAAAACACAAGTTAGCAAAACAGGGGAGGGGAAGAGGATAGCTGGGCTGCAAAGAATAGCGTTAACACAAATCCAACGTTCAAATCCATGGGAATACTACCGTGGGAAGAGAGAAACGATGCACACTCCATTTGCTTCCGTCCAAAAACAAAAATAAAAAGAAAAAGAAAAAGTGACCCTCCCTCTTTACCAGGAGAAAAAAATACTGGATTGAAGTCTTACCATTAAGGAGTATGCATTCACTAGTCCTTTCCCAATGCAGCGAACTCCCCACAAATTGTCAAGTGACATCCGGGTGCTTCTACGCAGTAGGGCCGCTATGTGCACTGTTGCCTCCTCGTGTGCCAATATAGGACCTTTCAGTTGGTAAGCCTTTGAAGGTCCTTTTCCCTTACACACTCATGAGAAGCTTGCTATAAAGGCCACACTGCATGTCTTGCCAAGACCATATAGACCAGAACTAATTTGAGGGGTCCCAAAAAAAGGAAAAAGCTCTATGCACCCCCGATCTATCAAAAAGCATCCCCCACCCCCCCATCAGTCTCGTCTAGGCAAGATCTTCCAAGAAGCCAGTGTTCACTTGAGAAAATGTCTCTCGTTGGCAGGTCTCGACATGACTTAAAAAAGCAGGCGAGGGAGGAACTTGAGCTTGGAATTTGGTATGAGGTTTTACTCTTCCTGTTATTCTTATGTCCCACTGTCTCTACACATGTGCCAGTTGTCACCAATTGAGAGGTGGTTAACTATCCTGAAACTGCTCTCTCCATTCCAGTACCAGCATTTTTGAAACAGTTTTACATCTGTTTGCAACACCCATGCTTTTGACAAGCTTCACAAGAGAAACTTTCCAAATCTCAAAAACAACGACTTGCCACACAGTGCTCTACAACAGACATGCAAGGCATGGTAACGCCACAAAGCTGGGTTTGAGTTGGAACAGGGCTGGGTGAATGGCGTTTCGGGTAAACCCACGGACAGAGAACAGATATGAAATCAGAGCAAGGCTTAGCCACACAGCCTTCCCGAGATTACTGGCACACACTGCTCAGCTCAGCCTTTCACCTCTCTACGCGACTGGGTGGCAGCCAGTCGGTCACTTCCAATAGTCCTCCTTCCCCCTCTCGAGGCCTGGACTGTCATGCCTAGGCCCTGCCACAAAGACTCCACCTTTAGGTGAGAAAAACTCAAGAAAATGCATAGAAGTTAAAGAAAGCAATACACTTTCTTTAAAAAAGTAACATTAAGAAATGGTACGGCACCGCATTTCAAGAACACTAACCTAAACCTCTGGAAGCGACATCTGTGGCAATTAGGATGGGAGCCTTTCCGTATTTGAATTCTGAAGGAAGAAAAAAAAAATTAAATTCAAATTAAGTCTTTCAAGCAACTATTAAACTTTTACCTTGAAGTCACAACAAAAATCATTTCGAAACATTTGAAACATACCGTTGAGAACCCAGTCCCTCTCCTGTTGACTCTTGTCTCCATGAATGCCCATTGCTGGCCAGCTGAGGAAGAGGGAAAAGAGTTTTAGAAAAAGATACCTTCAAAGTGGCATTACCAAACATGACACATGCCACCTTCCAGATACCTACCCATCCCTTCTCATTCTCCTGGTCAGGTCATCACATCGCCTCTTTGTTTCCACAAAAATGATGGTCTTGTTTTCCTTCTCGCTCATAATTTCTTCCAGCAGACGGAGGAGTCTGTGTGGAACATGAGGAAGAACATCTTACAGTCTGCTCCAATTGGGGAGCTTATCATGCTAATAGATACAATGATGCTCGTTTAGGGAGTGTATGCTTTAAAAAAAAAAAAAAAAAGAAAAAAAAAAAAGAAACTTACTTGTCATCCTTTTCCCCGTCGTTGCATACATCCACGATCTGCAGGATGTTGTGGTTGGCACTCAGCTGTAGGGCACCCACATTGATCTGTACGTAGTCCTTCAGGAAGTCTTCAGCCAGCTGGCGTACTTCTTTGGGCCAAGTAGCACTCCACATGAGTGTCTGGCGGTCTGGCTGCAAAAAAGTCATTTAAAAAAAAAAGTTTTACTAAGCTGTTCAGTTGAAGCTGAGAAATTGTACAGAATTGTGCTGAACTTACTCTGATTTGGTCCACAATTTTCCGGATTTGGGGCTCAAAACCCATGTCAAGCATTCGGTCCGCCTCGTCCAGAACCAGGTATGTGCATCTACGTAGATTTGTTTTTCCAACTTCCAGGAAGTCAATGAGCCTTCCGGGTGTGGCGATGCAGATTTCAACACCTGCAATGAAATAATTACGGATTACCACCACGTCTGCCATTAGGAGACATTTGAAGGAGAGTTGCCCTCAAGGTAAAAAACGTACCTCTTTCAAGATCACGGATCTGTGGTCCCTTAGGGGCACCTCCATAAATACAGGTAGACTTCAGTCGAGATGCCCTCCCATATTCAGCA
This sequence comes from Anguilla pacifica, assembly GCA_039654925.1. Classification (NCBI taxonomy): domain Eukaryota; kingdom Metazoa; phylum Chordata; class Actinopteri; order Anguilliformes; family Anguillidae; genus Anguilla; species Anguilla pacifica. Next base: position 74,396,545 of record CM077285.1, on the reverse strand, counting down.
GCAACCTGTTGCACTTGCTGGGCCAACTCACGAGTGGGGGCAAGCACCAAACACTGAAAGGAAAGACAAGGACGCTTAATGTACTTTTCCTTTGTGTCTCTGAGTGGATATTGTATTACACTAGATTTGGCAGTACTTACGATTGGCCCATCACCATGCTCCAGGAAAGGTTGATGATTAATGTGCACAATTGCAGGCAGCAGATACTGAAATGATGAAAGCACAGCATGTCATGAGCATCTTCCACATTTTGCATGAGTCCTGCGCACAGCTACTTTTGTACATAAGAAATTGACTATACAATTGTATGGAGGCAAGCAGCTCCATAGCCATTACTTACAGCAAGGGTTTTGCCAGAACCAGTCTGTGCAATCCCAACCATGTCTTTCCCGCTTAAAGCCAATGGCCACCCTTGTGACTGGATGGGGGTGGGATCTGTAAAATTCTGCTTGGTGATCACATCCATGACATAAGCTGGGGGGAGGAAAAAAAAAAAAAAAAAATCAAGAAAATTAGCCGAGGTGTTGGTGCCATTCTATTAGGAATGACATCTAGTAAGGATGAAGATTTACTTACTTGGAAAACTAGCCTCATGGAACTTAAGCATGGGGTTTGGGCAGTCCCTGCCCTTCACCGTAACTTCTTTACTCCTCCTGTACTGCTCAACCTCTTGCTGTAAAAGGGAGAAAAGACGTCACGATGGCACGATTTCCGGGAAAGGTTAAACAAAAAACACAAAATGGAGGCAAAGCAAATACCTCCACCACGAGGTAGCCATACACAGATTTAGCCCTAAATAAAACAGGGAAGGTTACACGCTTTAAAACTGAGCACATACCGCTGATCTCCGTGTGACGTCAGGATGCTCCTGGTAGAAATTCTTCTCAAATTTTGGGAGCTCGTCCAAGTTCCAGTGTTTCTTACGCAGTCTTTCCCCAGGATTGCCAAACTTTCCCTGAGGAGGCCCACCTCGACTTCCGCCAAAACGCGGTGCACCGCCATATCTGTGGCCAAAATAATACAGATTAGCTATCGGTTTCCAGGTTCCATTTTGTAGATTTCAACGAACAACATCAGAGGTAGCCAACTCGTATCTTGTTAAGCAACGAGCTCAACAGTTCTCGCTAGCTAAGATTAGGCTAGAAAAATGCTAACCGACTACAAAAAAAAATGCCTAAATATAACAATTAACACTAGCTAGTCAGCTTGTAATGGACACGCGTATGTGGCTTAAAATGCAGGGCGGATTTCATTTGTTTCTGCGTCACATTTTAAGCCGCTGCCATTTTACTTCTGACCGACAGAGGAACAAAGAAAAAACCGGCCGGCATTTTGTATTCACATCCAGTTTCGCCACATGGCGAATGACGATTTACATAATGGAAACTACTGCTAAATTCAACTATGAATTACGATCATCTTGATGGACTGGAACACAGTACAAAGATGTAACAGTATAGTGTCGAAGATATTTGGTAATAAGAAAAATGGTGGATGATTAACCAACAAGCAGAATTCTTCACCTACCCAACGTTAGAGGTTTTAAAGCATCTAACGTTAGCTACATAACGGTTTTATCCAGGTAGCTACCAATATGCTAAATTTAAAATCAGAGCTAATAATTTTGAGTATAGGTTAAGATGATTTAGTGAGCTAGACATCGTTAACTGGTAAAGAATCTTATAATATTTTCAAACATCTTACCCTCTGTCTCTCCCGCGATCTCTGTCGGAAAATCCAGGCATGTTGTCGACGAAGTGGGGAAAAGTAAAGCAATTAAAGAATAATATAGACTTAACGTTAAATACCAAGTCCACTGTACGACAAACTAAACCTGGTGAGAGGATGAGGAAAATGCCGGCTTCGAAACGAGCACAAGGGGTTTATAACGCAACAGGGAAAGGCACGAGCTCATACCGTAGCCATGGTATCCATCCGCCTCTTGCTGGCACTACTTTTGTGTCAAATGGGAAATGGGGAGGTGATCGGAGAGCAAAATGGATAGTTTGGATTATAAAGCAAATGGTCGGGTGGAAAATAAATTAAATACAATATATATTTTGATAGAGTACTTAGTATGAGTTGATTACACTTAAAATTCTTGAATATCAATTTCCACGTACTAGCAGGCATCATTCGGGGCATATTAATTTGAACAATGATGCGCTCTGCCTAGTCCCTTGTTTGTGTTGCAGTGGCTTGAGTATTGTATATAGTTTTCCGAATACATTTTGCCCTGCACTTTTTTTACGAAGGTTATTTTTTTACTAGTTGTGGTTTCGTTTCAACTATGATGTCTATTGACTTTAAAATGGCATCTGTCTGAAGCAACTCTGTCTAGATTGTTACATGGCTAGGTTACGTCACACAGCTACATAGGTAGACGTAACTTTTTTTGTAGTCCATTATTTCAAGCGAATGCTTGAAACACTGTTACTCCAGAGTGATACTCATAATTGTTTAAAACCGAGCATTGTGAAAAGATCAGACACTATGCAGTTGGCAGGGTCGGTTTCTTTTTAAACAACTAAAATACACGAAACTACTTATTTCCAGACCTCACCTGAAATAAGGTTAATGCACAGCCTTAATATTGTACATTTTCACTAATATTTTTATATTCCTTTTAATACCTTGGAGTAATTTAGTACTATATTATTTTATAATTGATTAAAGATTGTTAAAATTTTATTTAATTAAATATATTGCATTTAATAGCTAATCTTCAATTAATATTTTCTAAAAGAGCTAACCGACAGTATAAAGCATAGATGGAAATGCGTTTATAGTTGGCCCCAGTCACAGAAAATCAGGGGAGTTTAAGGCAAAAGGGAGGGGGGAGTCCTTTAATGGTTATAAACAGACTCTGTCAGAAAGCATCTTGGCAACACGTTATGTAATTCAAATCAAATTTTTTATCAAATCTGTCCATCAATCAATCTTTGTTATCCCATACATCTCAAATAACACCACCCACTTATACAGTTAGAAAACCTCCCATTCGTTAGAGTGTATTACTTTGAAAAAATTTTTACACACTAAAACACAGAGGGGATGCTTTCCACTTTTTCATAACTTCGGTTTTTTTTCAAGTCCTTGCTGAAGAAAATGAAAAGAAACGAAACGTTATGTAACCGCAGAATTGGACCTCCATCATTTCATTAGGTATGATCTTTATAGGAAAAAAAACATTAGAACGCATCAGGCTGATTTGTCGTTTGTTGTCAAAGTATAATTACTCTTTTTTCCAAACACATCATGTTTTTTCACAGAAAACTAAAACATTTTTTTTCTCAGCACACCGAGCCGTTGTGACAATTTCCTTTGTTGAGTGACCAATATGAAATGCATTTGAACAAAGTATTTACAAACAAAGATTTCGTCGACCTTAATGTAAACACATCCAGCCAAAGAAGATACATCTGCCTAGGTTTGCACATAGACACAGTGTTCCAAAGTAGCTGGAGAACTGCCAACATCATGGTATTGGATCTACTTTCTTAAAGTACTATGGCGACTCAGCATGAAAGAACATCAATGGTGTGCTGAGGCACTTCCTTTACCGGTAAATGACGTCAATGCAACCGCCTGTGAATAATTTAACCAAATGGAAATATATTTGTTTTTTACAAATCATATTTGAACGTAACTAGTCTCTATTCATGTATTGATTCGTGTTCACTGATGAAAGTATTCAAATGGCGAAGGATTTTTCTTGTAATTAGAAAAAAAGAAAAAGATGTCTTACGCTATTTCCGGAAACACATTTCTGGTCTCCGTAGCCAATCACAATTTTCTCCTGTTTTAAATGTCCAGGCTCTTGGAAGGTGACGCCTACCAATGTACTCGTAGTCTGTTCCCTAATGTCTTGGCTAGACTAGCGTTAACGTTACAGTCAGGTCAAAGAAACGTTTTTTAACACAAACGTAGCGCACCGAGCTTGAAAGCTAACGCTTTTCATCGGGGCAGCTAGCGCTAGCTAAAGGGATTCATGGGAACCCAAGAAGAGAGAGGTTAGTGATTGATTTGTGAAACTAAACAAGCCCGTTGAGTATAAGTTGTCGATACGTTAAATTGTATTTTGCTTGCCAGCTCGACCATTAACTTACTTTCAACGGATTATTGTGATCTCCCTAGAAGTAGTTAATCAAGGCAAGTTTGTTGCAAGCTAGTACTGCCTACCCAAAACACAAGGACGTTGTTGCAAGCTAACACTGCTAACTTAGCTAGCTAACATTATCACACTGCAACGTTTATTCTGACAGCTAGGTAACGTTGCCAGCTGACTTGGCAGTTACACATCTGGTTGATAAATTGTAACTAGCTAGCAACTAACGTTAGGTAGCCAATGCTGTCTTAGCAACCAGCTGACTGGTGACGGGAGTTACCAAGCGGATCTCGGAATTGTAGGTGTGTGAACACAAGGGCTAACTGTAGGAAGTTGGCTAGCTGGCTAACTGGCTAGCACCTTGCGAGCTATGGATCTAACGTTGGCTCTACGTTACTGATAGCTAGACTATATATGACGTTACAATTGCTGGCCAGGTGTACCATTAAGGTTATTGATAGGTTGTGCCCTGTGGCTGGCTACGCTCGCTTACTTGGTGAACAGTTAGCTAGACACATCGGAAGTTTTAATTGTTAGTGTAACATTAAACGCTAACCCAACCAGCTTTACGTTATCATCCTGACATGACTAGTGGCAATGCAGATGTTTGGCGAATGTTATCTATTATCATCCGAATGTATACACTTCGGAATGTCGTTTGCAGGCAATCAAGAGTAGTGGGGTAGCGGCTGGGATAGTTAGCTAACGGCAAATTCATGATGTTGGCATTGCCGCCAGTCTTTCGATGAGGCGCCAATATTTAGCTAACGTTACTCCAAGTAGCAACGACTTCAATTTACCAGTTAAGGTGCATTCATGTGTTTAAATAAGATGGTGCTGGACCTATCCATTATTAATTCGCCAAAACAGTCAGCTACATACTACGGCCAGCTGTTGTGAACCTCTCCCTTAATTACCACAACGGTTGGCGATAAATATTTTAATAATAAGTTAATGTTGAAGTTTAATTACTGACGTGCTGCTGCGTACAGTAATTTAGCTAACATTAACCTGAATTTGATCAGCTTCTTAACGTTAAAGTTACCGAACTTGGCTGAATGCCAAAGCTTGATTACCGTGTTTCTTTGAACAGATTGGGTGGACGTGGCCAATGATCTTCTCAGCAAGTGTCATATTAACCTGAGGCTGCGGAAGGTGACAGACTGTGACGCCAGTGTGTTTGTTGCTTTGTATGAAGCAATCTTGGGGGAAAAGGTCCCAGGTAAACTAACGGTTAAAAACCTTAGTGCTACCTATAGGCAACTCCTTTTATCTCTTGTCATTATAATGGTTTACCCTTGCGACTGGCAATATTTCTGATAGATTGTGTTTTTTTCTTAACTTTAATAAACATAGATGATTTGATAACTACCGTCTTTCATCATCTTTCTACACCCTTACTGTTTTGCTGTTATAATGTATTTGTTTACCTGATGCCATTAATCCATAGCGAGTAACTGAGTGCACTTTATATTTTACAATTTCATAGCTTGACATGTACTGAAGCAGTTCAATGAAGAGTTTGTCATGTGTGCATCAGTTCTACTGTACTTCACATTTAACAACCATGTTACCCTTCTCCTTTGCCCTATAAAGTCCACAATTGTGTCATCTTCGTGTAGAGCTGTTTGTCAATTACTGTTATGGTTATTTTTATACCATTTTGTTTTGTCGAATATTATTTATGGGTGGCTATTTTCGACACCATCAAGGATGCAGATATTTAGTAGTTTGTTTTTGATCAGCAATATGAGGATGCAGAACCTTGTAATGGTAGGTGTAAGGTTTGGATCAGACCCTGGTAGCTTCCATCGTAAGGTTCACTTTGCTTACCTTTGCATCAGAACCTTAAGGCTTCCATTGCAAGGTTCTGTTTCCTTGTACTGCTGGTCAAAAACAAACTACTGCGTGCTTGCGAATTGCACTGATTGCATAGTGGATCAGGAAACTGAACCTTAAAGCCCTGTTTAGATATTCTCATGCCTGTGCCTTATCTGTAAGAACAAAGTTGTTTGTCCCTTAAAATGCCTTTAGAGGGTGATTGTAAGGACCGTGAAAGGTATAGCAGGTGGTGATGAGCTGTTTTTCTATCTGCAGATTACATTGCTGTTCCTAGGAGTCAGGAGGATGACATTCACAATGTGCAGTCAGTTGTTGACTCTCTAGCTCTAGATTACCTGCAGATCAGCTTGTCTCACATCACAGGTGAGGGGACCGTTACTTTTATATTGCATATTAATGATGGCTTAATTTACATGACTTGTGTACATATCAAATGTTATAAGGTGAGCTACATCTTATAGATTATTCCTGCAAATTAATATCTAATTGAAAGCGTTTGGTTGTCTGCCACCATTATGTTTCATGCACCTGAATCTTGTAAAACAAAATCTCAGTAAGTAATTGAAAGGCAGTTGGCGAGAAGCGTGTCTTCGATTTCGTCTAAACTCATTTTAAAGTCTATTTATCTTACAGAGCATGTGTTTGCACTTACAATTGCATAATCCTTTTTATGCAAGCATTTTATGGCATGTAGATTGCTCATGTCATCTTCAGAAATTCCTATTTACTATGACTGTCATGGTGATTGAAAGAATGGCAGTTTGGTTGACAGACTAAGGTGACCTCTTATGATGACAGAGATTTTTAAAGGCCCTTATTTAAGGTCACTTAAAGAAGCTACGCATGCTTGAAGCAATCACATGGTCCTAATGGCTTTTCATGTATTGCAGGAATATTATTAAATGGTGAATGAGCTTTTAGATTCAGTTATTTTTTTGTTGTTGTTATTTTCATTTTGCCTTCAGAAAATGACATTCCAGGAATTGTCTGTTCTAAATTGATTCTCAAGAGCTCCATGAGTACTGCTATTTTTTTAACCCCTTGAACTTGTGTACGTTTATGGGCAATCCCGGGGCAATTTCTGCCACAAACAAAAACAACAACAGGGCTTTGTTCAGTGGGAACACATGTAGAAGAAAAACATGTAGAAGTTTGAGATTTCCATAAGATTTTATTTTTATAAAAGACAGATTGCAGGGTCACTGTTTAAAACTCATTCAGTTTGGGTCTGTCTTGGTCTCAGCGTTGGTCCCTGTTTTTTCAGGTGAGAATGTCGCAAGAGGGGACAAAGAATCCATAAAAAACCTGCTGGAAATCTTTGACGGGCTGCTGGAGTACCTCACGGAGCAGATCTACGAGGAGGAGCCGCGACATGAGGGCCGGGCAGGTAGAGTCCCCCCTCTGCTTATCGCGCAAACCGCGCCGTGCCTCCTGAAACCTGACGTGCGCCCGACCGTAGGGCTGCTCTGGAGACCCGAAGAAGGCTGCTCTTGGAAACCGCTTTGCGGCGAGTCGCCCGGTTTCGCTGAGCTCGGCTGTACTTTAACACCCCGAAGCTCACGCTGGCGAAGGGCACGAGACCCTGTTTGAGTGAGGTCATTGGCGCACGCGAGCTGGACGTAACGGGGTTTAAGGTGACTGCGTTCGGGATTACAGGCAGCGTTTTATGGATCGGTGTGACTGTGCCTGCCGCCGTGTCTGTCACACTCGCCCCCCCCCCATCTGGAAGTACATTACATTACATTATATTACCAGCATTTAGCAGACTCTCATATCCAGAGCGACTTACACAACTTTTTTTACATAGCATTTTACATTGTATTGTACATCTATTTATACAGCTGGATACGTACTGAAGCAATTCAGGTTAAGTACCTTTGCTCAAGGGTACAACGGCAGTGGCCTACCCAGGAATCTAACCTATGACCTTTCGGTTACATGCCCAGTTTCCTTACCCATTGTGCTACACTGCCGCCCACTAAGCCCACCAAGCCCATCAAGCTGTGATGGCTGCATTTGCACTGTGATGTAATGCATTCATTCAAATGATCATGTTCCGTGTAAATACTCAATGCCTTTGCCAGTTGAGGAGGGGGAGGGGGGTGTTCATCCCATGGCACAATTAATCAACTGCTTACGTAGATTTTGGCACACCTTGGTAGGTCAGAGTTTAACAGAGCTCTGAAATTTGGTTAAAATTTTTTTTCTCCTCTCCATGTCAGTGCAGCACCCCCCCAGAGTCATTTGGTGATTAGTGGAGATTTGAAAGTGTTATGCCTATTTTCAAGAACATGTTGCTCAACAAAGTTACGGCAGTGTTTCTGCCATCCAAGACGAGACAACTGCTGTTTGCCTGTTCATTTTTTACTGAAATAGGGCAATAAAATCTGTTTTATTTTTTCTGAAATTTCCTTTAAAAAAAAAAAAAATTTTTTAAATCATTTTCAGATTTAGTTTTTTCTGCAGTCTGAGACTTTTATAGATTCCTTCAGGGTTTGCAAACAGTAATGATGTAACTACGGAGAGCTGTGTGTACCGGTGTTCAAACTGAACCTCCTCTGCTTCCAGCGGCAGAAGAGCCAGACGGGGTCCCAGGCCTGGGGGGGACCGACGCCGCAGCCCCAGGGACGGACCGGCCTGAGCGGCAGGAGAAGGGCGACCTGCTGGAGCGCGTATCCCAGTGTTCCAGCATGCAGTGAGTCCCCCCCCCTCCCCCTTCCCCCCCGCCATTCCCCTCTCACTGTTCAGCTGCTTGTTATGGTATCAGGCTGTGGAGAAAGTCTCTCCGCCACGCCCTGTCACCCGATAGGCCTCTACCTGCCTGCGCGGATGGACAGCCAATCAGGATGGGGCTCAGATCCTTATTGAGGTCGCACACTACAGGCACTGAACCTTAAAGCCCTGTTTGGATATTCTCATGTGGACAATTCAAACACAAAAAAGTACAACTCTCAGTGCTGCTGTAAAGGTCAACGTGGAGGACTGAACAGTCTACTCGGGATTTGTGCATCTTGTGTATTTACTTCCTGTCCCGGCTTCATGATTTCATCGTATTTATTGCAAAGTAAACAGGGCGGAATGAGTCACCATAATGACGACCACAGCTGTTCCAACCAGCAGCACACAAAGTGGCTCGACAGCATTTTGTTCCTCTTGCGTGGAGATAGTGCACAGAGATCACATGACCTGGAACGCTGTCTCTCGATGGCTGTATCGAGGCGTGTAACACAGAAGCGTTCTTGTTACATTCGAACAGTGTGTCTGTGTATTTCAGATCTCATCGCTGATTAGAAATGAGCTAAACGCCTGTGCCGTTGTGGCTTTATAATGCTTGCAGAAAACTACAGGAAGTTGTGCCCTGCCTTGTGATGTCTGTGCCCTCCTTCAGATTGTGTGCCGATAAGCGAAAACGACGCACAGACGCACTTTCCGTACCGTCGCAGCTTTTGTGTTGTGAAATATTTGCGAGAAATTGCACTTCTGTTTGTTAAGAAGTGTAAATCCTGCGTGCTCAGTTTTACACTCATTTCATGAGGTAATGGCGTTGTTGTGGTGAAGAACAACGTGTGTAATTTTCGCAGATCCACCGTCCGGTCCAGCAAACACTCCCTCCCTTCTTGGAGTGCCGATGGGTCCGAGTCGACCGCGGAGCTTATTCGATTGGGCGACTCCGCCCGGACGTTCACCGCCAAACACAGAGGTGGGAGTCGCTGCTCGCTGTTCGCTGCTCGCTGTTTGTTGTCAGCTGTGCTGTTCGCTGTTCGCTGCTCCTTGAGGCACCCCTGAAGAATGCCTTTGTGTCACCGTGCCTGCATGTCTCTTTTTTTACTTAAACTATTTCATCTTCAGTAGAACCTTTTCCACTAAACTTTGTTAATAACACCAGGCTAAGACAGGCCCAGAGAGCTAGCTTACCACCTTTCAGTCATTCATTTTTTTTTAACCCTGGGCTAAGCTTGAGGCCTTTGGTAAAGATTCAGAGTTATGCTCTTATGCCCTGTGCTGACAGCCGCTGGACAAACATAACGTGCCACCGGTGTTTACATTCAGCATCGTGAGAGCGTAACTGCAGGGGAATCTGATTGGACAGTGCACATTCCACAGGTATCCTACAGCTGACCCTAACCCTGTTTCACACTAGCTATTTTGGCCACAGCTAGTGGGTGATTTGCGGGGTTAGCCCTGAAAAGTGTGTGCTAACGAATGTAGCAGGACAGCTTAGCCTGGGGCTAAGGCTGGTGCTGTTTCAGTATAGAATGTGTAGGGGGTGGGTGGAGGTCAGTGTGAAAAGCCCTAACGTGAGCGGCAGGGAGGATCATGTGTGCTGGTCATGTGACGGAGCCCAACATGGCGGCTCGGGCCCCGGGGGAGGGGGTGTCCTCTGTGGGACGGCAGTCTTTTTGGCTTGTTTGCTCCACACTTCCCCTGCAGCTCTACCCTGCTCCGCCTGCACGCCACACACATGAGGATGGTCTGCTCTGGCCATGCAGGGGAAACGGGCAGCAATGCTTCTTATGGCACACCTAGTCACTTAATTGAAGCAGGGAATTGTATGGATTGTTCATCTGATGGAAGAAACAAAATAAATAACCGGATATATCGCCTTGTCTGTTTTTTTTTTTAAAGCTTCCTGGAGTGTTTTTTATGATGATATGTAGCCACGTTGGCTATATTTGCATTGCTATATTGACACTGTTTGACAGTGTGTCTCTGTGCTCAGTTTGCAGAAGTGCTAGCGACCAGTCCGATGGTGCAGTCAGCGCAGAGCGGCGATCCTGTGAGGCCCATAGGACCGGCCCGTCCGGTTCTAGGCCGGGGCACAGCCGCGAGCCAGGCGAGTGTGTGTGCGCAGGCGAGTGTGTGCGCGCAGGCGAGTGTGTGTGTGTGCGCAGGCGAGTGCATGCGTGCAGGTGAGTGTGTGCGCGCAGGTGTGTGTGCGCAGGCGAGTGTGTGTGTGTGCGCAGGCGAGTGTGTGCGCAGGCGAGTGTGTGCGCGCAGGCGAGTGTGTGTGTGTGCGCAGGCGAGTGCATGCGTGCAGGTGAGTGTGTGCGCGCAGGTGTGTGTGCGCAGGCGAGTGTGTGTGTGTGTGCAGGCGAGTGTGTGTGCGCAGGCGAGTGTGTGTGTGCAGGCGAGTGTGTGTGTGTGCGCAGGCGAGTGCATGCGCTCAGGCGAGTGTGTGTGCACAGGTGAGTGTGTGCGCGCAGGTGTGTGTGCGCAGGCGAGTGTGTGTGTGTGTGCAGGCGAGTGTGTGTGCGCAGGCGAGTGTGTGTGTGCAGGCGAGTGTGTGTGTGTGCGCAGGCGAGTGCATGCGCTCAGGCGAGTGTGTGTGCACAGGCGAGTGTGTGTGCGCAGGCCAGCGTGTGAGACGTGCGTCGGGCGGGGTCGATGAAGGGTGACACACGCTGAACGCGCTTTTAAACGGGCGTGTTTTCTGCGTCGCTCCAGCAGTGGATCCAGCACCCGTCCCCCGGGATCGCCCCAACGCCAGCGCCACCCTCCTGAGGGAGCCCCTCCACTCGGCCATCCCCCTGCTGCCCCCCTACCAGACCACCCCCCAGCGGCCCGAGCGCCGGCCCCCCTCCGGCAGCCAGTCCCCCGCCAGCGTGTCCAGCCACAGGGGGGAGGAAGAGGAGCAGAGGCCCCCGGTTATCAGAGCGGTGAGTTCTGTACAGGTGCAGTCGTCAGAGCTGTGAGTTCTGTAGGTACAGGTGCAGTTATCAGGGTTGTGAGTTCTGTTCAGGTGCAGTTATCAGAGTGGTGAGTTCTGTAGGTACAGGTGCAGTTATCAGAGCTGTGAGTTCTGTAGGTTCAGGTGCAGTTATCAGAGCGGTGAGTTCTCTAGGTACAGGTGCAGTCATCAGAGCTGTGAGTTCTGTAGATACAGGAGCACTCCCATAAGTATCACTTTAGGGCAGTGTGACTCACTCACAAGATGTTGAGACTGCGGTGAGACCTAGCTTATTTAAATATATAAATATTTATATATTGATGAGAATAAAAGGTTCGCGGTGACACGGGGGGTTTCTAAACTCCCTGCTGTGTTGAGCTTTTAATAGTTCTGTAATGGAAGATATGGTAAGTGCCACACGCAGATGACCGCTGTGCTTCGTGGGTAAAACCCAGCACCAGTGGAGCGTGCGGTCTGGAGGCGCCGCGGTCGCGGTTCCTGTTTCTGTCTGGGACTCCCCCGCGGCGGTGTACACACGCGCTCCCCTGACCCGCCGCCGGTCCCGAACGGGTTCAGGCACATCCCAAAGGAAGGTGGCGACACCCTGACAAACCTTTGCCTGCGGGGGGGGGGGGAGGGACACACACGGAGCTCTTTTGTGCGAAGTGTCGAGTCCTTCCTCTTGCGCTGACGTCTGCATTCCTCCGGCACGCCCCAGCGGGACACGCAGGTAGACGCGCGCGTGTCTCGCGGGCTTGTGGGCGGTCACAGCGAGCGGGGGTGCGATCGGTGGGCGGTTGTGAAGAAGTCCGAGAAGAGCAAGAGAAAACAGACGAAGCACGGCCAAATTTTACACGTTGAGTATGCTGTATGAGATATGTGCCCCTCTCTGGTTTATTGGGTTTAGTCATTTTTCCCACAACTTGTATGGCTGTGATATGTCAGCTCACTAAGCACAATGTCTGCTTCTGAATGCCCACATTAGGTGAACTACGGTAACTGTCTAGGAGTGATTCAAAGGGAAATGGATGCTATTATGCTGCAGTTCCTACCACCTAATTATCAGTCATAGGAATAGTCATATTTTAAACAAGCAGAAGCCCTGGTCCTCAGTGCCCCCCCCCCCCCTTCCCCAATCTAACACTGTGAGCTGGGGAACTAATTCTCATTGTTTAGGAAAACAATCTTGCTGATCTCATTCGGTCAACAGCATTTTCCTTTCTCTTTCACTTTGACTGAAAGTGCAGAGAAGATAGCAGAAGCTGCACTCGCACTGCATTCTCAAACGTTTCTGATTCAGGCCTGTTTACCACGGAAGCTATTTCACAGAGATTGTTTCCTTTACTTCATTCTCTGGAATCGCAGTCGGTGGAAAAAAAGCCACCCCAGTGATTCCTGCAGTTGGCGTGTGAATGAGCTCACAGGCGGTTACATAAGCTGAAATGGGTCAGAATGAAGCGGCATTCCTATGCGAAGCTCTTGGGTTTTGGGGTGTGGCGTTTCCCGGCCGATCCTTTATTGTCGCGGGCGGCGTTAGCACTTAGCGCTCGGTCTCCCCGCATTACAATGGCGCGGCCTTCCTGCGAGCCGCGCGATGCGACGTGCTCTCCTTTCAGAGGGAGATTGAGCGTTAACACCCCCCGCCCTGGACGCCCTTTGTCTGTGTCACTCTGATAATCCTCTAATGGGCCCTCTCCTCTCCTCTGCCCGCAGAACGGCCAGTCCCCCAGGCCGCCGTCTGCCACCGTCCCAGCCAATGGCCTGCCGTCTCCCTGTCACTTCCTGGGTGAGCGTCTGGCGCCGACTCCGCAGCCTAGCCTCGAAGTGCTGTGGACACGGGGGCTTGTTTTAATACCGTGTCACCTTAAAATGTTTACACTGTATCAGGCTTTAAAAAGTGGCTGGTGGAAATGCCTTGTGCTTTCATTATGCGCTGTGTGCAATGCAGTCACATAGTCAAATGTCCCATTGGCAACTTTCACATCGCTGTGTGAAGGGAGCTGTCCGCTGCAGTTTCTGACGCAGTCTCTCGGCCGACTTGGCCAGTTTCCTTATTGAGCTGGGTGCGGTTGGCTTTGCAGATGAGGGTGAAAGGTCCGCGTCCAATCAGAGGGCGGTCAGTTCTGAGGTGGACAGGAAACAGATGGAGGTAAGGTTTGAAGCTCATAGAGATGAATGCGTGTCACATGACCTGCCCGGTCCCTTCGTCACCTCGGGGGCCTTGAGCTTTGAGTCGGGCTGAAAAAGCAGGTTCACGGAAAGATCCTAAACCCACGCAGAGCCCACGTGGTCTTCCATCGGTACAGCGGGCAATACAACACTCACAGGTAGTGCAGGAGAAGGGTTCATATCTACACACTGTCACTGGTAATGCAGGATGCCCTGCGATACACTGGCGGCCTGTCCAGGGTGTATTCCTGCCTCTCGCCCAATGCACGCTGGGATAGGCTCCAGGGCCCCCCCGCAACCCTGCTCAGGATAAGCGGGTATAGATAATGGATGGACCCTGCTCAGGATAAGCGGGTATAGATAATGGATGGACCCTGCTCAGGATAAGCGGGTATAGATAATGGATGGACCCCGCTCAGGATAAGCGGGTATAGATAATGGATGGACCCTGCTCAGGATAAGCGGGTATAGATAATGGATGGACCCTGCTCAGGATAAGCGGGTGTAGATAATGGATGGACCCTGCTCAGGATAAGCGGGTATAGATAATGGATGGACCCTGCTCAGGATAAGCGGGTATAGATAATGGATGGACCCCACTCAGGATAAGCGGGTATAGATAATGGATGGACCCTGCTCAGGATAAGCGGGTATCGATAATGGATGGATCCTGCTCAGGATAAGCGGGTATAGATAATGGATGGACCCTGCTCAGGATAAGCAGGTATAGATAATGGATGGATGGATGGATGGTAATGCAGGAGGAGGGTTCATGCCTACACACTGTTACGTCACTGGGGATGCAGGTTTTATACATGCGGTGTATAGGATGTTTCCATGGGCAGTCCTAGTTATATGGCTTGTACAGTGGTCCTATGACAATAGCCCCTGCTGTGCTTAGAATGGTTAGCCTTCTGCTGATAACCCACTGTTCCACACTCATTTCTGTGCCCCCCCTCCCCCCAGCCCTCCGGTGGCGGGCCCAGGAGGGTGCTGTTCCGCACGGAGCCGGACGTCCGCTTCCTCACCCTGAGGAACCGCAGCGGAGAGGAGAGCCAGGACGGCACGGCGAGCCCCCCGTCCCAGAAACAGGACCACAGAGGGTACAGAGACCGGGGCGGGCCCAGGTGAGGGCTCCACCCCCTCCTCCACAACGCCTGTTCCGCACACCCAGCGCGAATCCTAACCAGCAGGGCACACTCACTGCCTGTACTGATGCCGGCTCTTTTCCTTCCCCTCAGGGGGGGCGGCGCGCTGGAGGAGGGGCAGGCCAGCGAGCCCCTGTCCTGGCACAGGCAGAGGAACCGGCGGACGGAGCAGGAGCTGCACGAAATGTCCGAGAAGCTGACCCGTCGCCTGGAGGAGCTGGACGCTGTAAGTGCCCCCGTTGGGTTTGGGGTGGACCTTGGTCCTCACACGGTGTGCTGGTCAGACTGCGCCCCTGTGGGGTTTGGGGCAGACCCTGGTCCTCACACGGTGTGCTGGTCAGCCTGCGCCCCTGTGGGGTTTGGGACGGACCCTGGTCCTCACACGGTGTGCTGGTCAGCCAGCGCCCCTGTGGGGTTTGGGGTGGACCCTGGTCCTCACACGCTGTGCTGGTCAGACTGTGCCCCTGTTTGTTTTGGGGTGGATCCTGGTCCTCACAGTGTGCTGGTCAGACTGCGCACATTCCACCCTTCCTGCGCTTTAAGCCTGTGACACTTGCACAGGAATTTCTCGCAGAATTTATGAACGTTGGCCTGAGTTAGTATGATTTGTCTCATAAAGAACTGCCCATAAATAGGACGGAGTGTAGCACAGTGGGTAAGGAACTGGGCTTGTAACCGAAAGGTCGCAGGTTCGATTCCCGGGTAAGGACACTGCCGTTGTACCCTTGAGCAAGGTACTTAATCTGCATTGCTTCAGTATATATCCAGCTGTATAAATGGATACAATGTAAAATGCTATGTAAAAAGTGGTGTAAGTCGCTCTGGATAAGAGCGTCTGCTAAATGCCTGTAATGTAATGTAATGTAATAAATAAGAAATACAGCAGGGGAAGCAAGCTTTCAGTGCTCTGACCTGCAGCTGCTGCTCTCTTTGTACCGGTCTGTATGTAGCGTACAGACCTCAGGCTGTAGGGCTGAAAACGCAGGCGTGTCAGTGTCTGCGCAGACTGCGGGCGTGTCAGTGTCTGCGCAGACTGCGGGTATGTCAGTGTCTGCGCAGACTGCGGGCGTGTCGGTGTCTGCGCAGACTGCGGGCCTGTCGGTGTCTGCGCAGACTGAGGATGTGTCGGTGCCTGCGCAGACTGCGGGCGTGTCAGTGTCTGCCCGTGTCTACGCAGATGCTGAAACGGGCCCTGGGGGAAGGCGGGGAGACTGCAGACACCAAGGAGGAGGACAAGCATTCTCACCACAGCGACAGCGTCATGGAGTGCCGGCGGACCAGGAGACAGACGGGTAGGGCCACGCCCACTTTCGCTCAGCTTTGCAGCTCTGCCCTGAACGCCAGCTTCAGAAGGAGGGGCCATATCATGCGTTATGAATACGTGGTTATTGTAGTAGTAGAAGTTTTAAAGTAAGTTTTCTGTGTAACAGCAGGGAGCTTGCTCAAATATAAGGACAGAGGCTTTAATTCCACATGGCTGTGTAGTAGAGCGTGTGGTCTGTTATTGATCCAGTGCATTTGTGTGTGTGTATCTGTGTAAGTCAGCAGTGCATTTGTGTGTGTGTGTGTGTGTGTGTGTAAGTCAGCCGTGCATTTGTGTGTGTGTATCTGTGTAAGTCAGCAGTGCATTTGTGTGTGTGTATCTGTGTAAGTCAGCAGTGCATTTGTGTGTGTGTGTGTGTGTGTGTGTGTGTGTGTGTGTAAGTCAGCCG
Source organism: Anguilla pacifica (assembly GCA_039654925.1). Classification (NCBI taxonomy): domain Eukaryota; kingdom Metazoa; phylum Chordata; class Actinopteri; order Anguilliformes; family Anguillidae; genus Anguilla; species Anguilla pacifica. The sequence goes on along the minus strand of CM077285.1, from coordinate 74,379,898 downwards.
TGCATTTGTGTGTGTGTATCTGTGTAAGTCAGCAGTGCATTTGTGTGTGTGTATCTGTGTAAGTCAGCAGTGCATTTGTGTGTGTGTATCTGTGTAAGTGAGCAGTGCATTTGTGTGTGTGTATCTGTGTAAGTCAGCAGTGCATTTTTGTGTGTGTATCTGTGTAAGTCAGCAGTGCATTTGTGTGTGTGTATCTGTGTAAGTGAGCAGTGCATTTGTGTGTGTGTGTATCTGTGTAAGTGAGCAGTGTATTTGTGTGTGTGTGTGTATCTGTGTAAGTCAGCCGTGCATTTGTGTGTGTGTATCTGTGTAAGTCAGCCGTGCATTTGTGTGTGTGTATCTGTGTAAGTCAGCAGTGCATTTGTGTGTGTGTGTATCTGTGTAAGTCAGCCGTGCATTTGTGTGTGTGTATCTGTGTAAGTCAGCCGTGCATTTGTGTGTGTGTGTATCTGTGTAAGTCAGCAGTGCATTTGTGTGTGTGTATCTGTGTAAGTGAGCAGTATCGTGACCAGGTCCTGTCTCCTGATTGCGCAGGTACGCCGCACACGTCCAGGTCTCCTCGCACGCGCTCCCTGTCGCCCTCGCCCCCCCCGGCGCGTCGCTCGCTGCAGGCCCAGCTGGACGAGGCCCTGAGCCGCAACGTGCAGCCGCACATGTCCCACGTGCACAGGGCGGAGCAGCGGGAGCTGCAGAGCCAGCGGCGGCTGGGCCAGGTGAGACCAGCTCTAACCAGCTCCAACCAGCTTTAACCGGCTCTAACCGGCTTTAACCGGCTCTAACCAGCTCTAACCGGCTTTAACCAGCTTCAACCAGCTCTAACCAGCTCTCACCAGCTCTAACCAGCTCTAACCTGCTTTAACCGGCTCTATCCAGCTCTAACCGGCTCTAACCAGCTCTAACCAGCTTTAACCAGCTCTCACCAGCTCTAACCAGCTCTAACCAGCTCTAACCTGCTTTAACCGGCTCTATCCAGCTCTAACCGGCTCTAACCGGCTCTATCCAGCTTTAACCAGCTCTAACCAGCTCTAGCCGGCTCTAGCCGGCTCTAACCAGCTCTAACCAGCTCTAACCAGCTCTAACCAGCTCTAACCAGCTCTAACCAGCTCTAACCAGCTCTAACCAGCTGCAACCAGCTTCAACCTGCTCTAACCAGCTCTAACCAGCTTTAAACAGTTTTAACCAGCTTCATCCCGCTTTAACTAGCTTTAACCTGCTTTAACCAGCTTTAACCAGCTTTTACCTGCCCTGGTTTGTCCCAGTGACAGATCAGACACCCATAGACTAGCACAGGGGTAAGCAGCCCTGGTTCAGGTGTGCCAGCGATGTTCCTGGCTTTATGTTCTGTCTGAACTTGGTCGTAAAAGATCTAATTAATCCATAATAAATAAATAATAATAATAATAATAATAATAATAATAATAATAATAATAATAAATTATAATAAATAAGTGGAGCAAAAACCAGGAACATCTGTGGTACTCCAGGAACAGGGTTGCCTAACCCTGGTCTAACAGATGTTGTTGGTGACAGTGGTGAGAGATGCACCTCTCTGACTGGTACGAGCTGTCGTAAATGCCCGTGCATATAAAATAGCCCGTGGTTTATTGGAGTGCACTTGGCTCAGCTACTGAGCTCTTTGTTTGAATGGCACAGTGGCGCTTGAGAAGGAAAAATATGTTAAGACAATTCATGCGATTGTCCTAATAAACCCCCGATTTTTCCAGCAAAACTGGAAACTGGTAGACATGGACTTGAGTTTTCAGCTGTAGTTTCTGAATGGTCTCTGTACTCTGTGGTTGCTCCAGTTCCGCGGTGTACTCTGAAAAAAACAGGACAGGACAGACTTCCCTCTGTCTTGCAGAGAAAATGACCACTTCCTCTTTCCTCCAGAACCCAGGAACTCAGAGAATGTAAAATGGCTGACGTCATTTTCGATTGCAGCACACAGGCCTTGTTTCGGCTTGTGTGTGGCAGTGTGGGTGCTGAGCCGGGCTCAGAGAGGCCGGTGGGGGCTTCCTCATGGCCTGTCACATGGTATAAACAATCAAGGACTGCTGGCTCTCCAAGGGCAACAGGCACTTCAGTGCCATAAAAGTGAATGAGAAATCAATGACTACCACTGAAAAATCATAAAACGCGCCTGCCAATGTCTGTTACTTTATTGTTTGATCTGTTGAGGACTAAATCTTAGCCATCACCTGTTGCCTGCCATCGCATCCCAGCATTTTTGCCTTTGTCTGTTCAGTTTAACACTCCTGTTCGCAAAGCCGGTGTTATCTCATGCCGTGTGCTCATACCAACGCATTTTATGCTGCATGGTAAAATGCGTTGCTGTGTGTGCACGGTGTTGGTAACATGGTAAAATGTCATTTTGTTCAGTGTTGTAATAAAATGCAGTGGAGTCAGCGCTGTCATTGGCTGCGGGGTCAGCGCTGTCATTGGCTGTGGGGTCAGCGCTGTCATTGGCTGTAGAGTCAGCGTTGTCATTGGCTGGGGAGTCAGTGCTGTCATTGGCTGTGGTGTCAGCGCTGTCATTGGCTGTAGAGTCAGCTTTGTCATGCTTCCGTGGAAGACGCACAGCAGTGGGAGGAGTCAGGCGGTTGAGTGGCAGGGTGACTGAAGTGTGCGCTGGTGGGAGGAGTCAGGCGGTTGAGTGGCGGGTGGCTGAAGTGTGCGCTGGTGGGAGGAGTCAGGCGGTTGAGTGGCGGGTGGCTGAAGTGTGCGCTGGTGGGAGGAGTCAGGCGGTTGAGTGGCGGGTGGCTGAAGTGTGCGCTGTTCTCCAGGTGGTGAGCAGAGCCTATGAGGACGAGCTGAAGAGGCTGGAGGACCGGGAGCGTGCGGACATGGCCAGGGACCGAGGGAGGGTCCAGGGCATGGTAAGAGCCTCCGCTGCCCCCCCCCAGCGATCCTCCACTCAGCTGCAAAGTCAACAAGCTGGGCGCTCCTAACCCGGGTCTGTTCTGCCTCTTCCAGGAGAGGGAGTACAGAGAGGCCATCCGGAAAGATGTTCCCCGCGTACCAGATCCGTCCCAAGTCTTCAGCCCCAAAGCGCCGAACCAGCACCGCCCCCCCAGGGCGAGGCAGCTCACGCCAAGCAGGGGGAGGCAGCATCCACGGAAACCTGCACTGAGTAAGCTCCTCCCAGTCCTCCAATCACAGCCGGGGACCTGGCGGCTTATTTGCATAACAAGCTCCTCCTCTGTGCTGAGCAGCTGTGTGCGTGTGCGTGTGCGTGTGTGCGTGTGCGTGTGCGCGTGCGCGTGTGCGTGTGCGTGTGCGTGTGCGTGTGCGTGTGTGTGTGTGTGTGTGTGTGTGTGTGTTCCAGTGAAGGTGAAGGAAAACGATCTGCTCCCGCTGCTGCTGGAGGAGTTCCCCCACCTGCAGCTCTCCCCCCACACGCTCACGCGCATGTGGAAGAAACAGCTCAAGCAGGTGGACCACCTGGCGGCCGTCGGCAATCACCACGCCCGCAACAAACTAACCAGCCAGGTGGGGGTGCTGTGACTAAGTCTTTCTTCTGTTTACATGAGATTTTATTTGGCAGTCTGATCCATATGTCCATCTCTTTTTGCTTTCCTTTGCTGTTTTTCAGTTCTTGCATGCTCATTTTCTGTTCTCTTGTCATTCATTCTGTGCTTCCACTCTGGCATTTCATTTGGAGGCTGTTCAAATACTGTTAGTATGCAGTTTTTATGACCCTTTTGCTATGAACTGACCTTCTGTCAGTAACACCTCTACAGTGTACTGTAGCATGTAGATGTATCTGCCCTGTGTAGTGAATGTGATGTGATCCTTTAGGTGTCCAGCAGCGTTGTGTGTGGAGTGGTTTCTGTGGCCTTGTGGAGACACAGGAGTGAAGTTCCTTTTTTCCCTTCGTTGCAGGTGGAGGAGGCCCAGAGGAGGCATGACCTCCTGGTGGAGATCATCCGAAAAGAGCAGGAGCACAACCACCGGCTGGTGAGTTCGGCCCGCTCCTCGGCCTTCTCAGTTTCCCATCATGCACTGCTTCGCGTTGTCCAGACGGTCGTTCACCTCTTGAAGCCCGTCTCTTCCTCCTCCTCCTCCTCCTCAGAGGGACTTCAAGGACCGGATCCAGCAGCAGAAGTCGGCCCAGAACAGGCTGAAGGAGCAGAGGAGGCAGATCGCCCGAGCCAAGAAGTACTACAGCGACTACCACGTGCAGATGCGCGCTCGCATGATGAGGGCCCGCACTCGCGAGGAGAGGGTGAGAGCTCCGCGGCGCCCCCCTGTGGGCTGCTCGCCGAATCTGCAGCCCGCTCAGCAGATTCACCTCTTCAGAGCAGCTCACACACACCTCACGTTGTCTGTACATACAAACGCAGCTGCATATTTACTGAAAGAGTTGAGAGGTTAAGTGTCCTTTTGCTCAGGCCTACGAACTTGGGGAGCCGCCCCAAGCTCCCTAGCCCATCGTGCTAGACTGAGCCCAGCAGCGGTGTTCATATTATAGAACACAAACTAGCTTCAGCACTGGGGAGCGGATGTGGCTGTGAAACGGAGTCTGCGCAGTGCACTTTGCTAGCCGAGCGTGGTTTCTGGCTCGGAGGACCCTTGAACGCTGTGAGTGGAGTGGAGTGTAATGGCCTGGGCGCTCGTGTGTCCGCGCAGATGTTCAAGCAGATCTTCGAGGAGGGCCTGGAGCTGCAGAAGGCTCGTCTGAGAGAGGAACGGGCCTACGCCAAGGAGGTACGGCAGGAGCACCAGCGCAAGCACCGGGACGAGCTGGAGTCCATGGAGAACTACTACAAGGACCAGGTAACCGACCTCTGCCCGGCCCACACGCTCTTCCGGTGGACTTCTGAGAGTCCAGGCTTAGATCAAAACAGGGATGCTTCAACAGCTCGCATTTAAAGTGCAGCTCTGCTAATTAGTTCACATTTTTGTGCGTGTGTGTGTGTGGCATAGCGAGATGGGCATTTTGTATTTTGTGGGCACTTGAGTGTTTGTTTTGGAACGCTGAATTGTATAAGATGAGACGTGCGTGACGTTCGGGTGCATTTGACCTGTGTCCGCGAAGGTCAGAATCACATCCGCCCTCCGTTGTCGTTCTTGTCGTCGCTTTCAGTTTTCGTTGCTGGCCGAAACCCTCGCGCAAGAAAGAAGGGAAATCCAAATGCGGAAGAAGGCCCAAGAGAAGGCAAGTGTGGTTTGCGCTGGGACGCGGTGTGACTGTGAACAGGCAGTGGCCTCTCGGCAGCTCTTAATAAAGGATACATCGTATCTAGTCTTTAATAACTGCTGGCAGAGCCGCACTAGGCCCTGAGAAGCGGTGGTGTGATCCAATAGTAACCGTTAGTGAATTTGTGGCCTCTGCTCGTCTTCGCCCCACAGGCCCTTCAGAAGATGAAGAGGGAGCTTCGCAGCAAGATGGAGAGGGAGATCGGCGAGCTGCAGAAGATCATCATTCAGAACGACGACGACGACTACTTCTGGGACCTGGAGGCCGAGAGGCTGCGGGGGAAAGTCAAAATGGCCTCATTCCAGTACAGCACCGGCCATGTGCCCTGAATCTCGGGCCCGAAACCCGCCGCCTTCCGGAACTTTCCGCTGCTAGAGTCCGCACGAGGGACTGGTTTCTAACAGCTTTTTTTTTTTTCTTCTTCTTTCTCCAAAACACTTTGTCATTTCACTTGACTTCCCGTTTGTGCAATTTGGTGATGCAATTTTTGTTTTTATAAGAAGACAGAGACGGGGGACCATGAAACTTCTCTCTCAGTTTACCTGGACCATCAAGAAAGAGGATGTGACACTAATAATGAGGAAGTTTAAACGGAAGATTTGTTTGGTTTTTTTTTTAAATCTGACATTTTAACTACATGCTGGATTTTTATCTTCCTAACGTCTTAAACACTGTTAAATGATTGCTGAAAGCAAAACCAGGTCTTAAATTATTTATTAAATCTCCATTCAGGGTTTTGGTTAAACTGTCCAACTGTGTTGTACATTTTGATCACTAGGGGGCGCTAATAAACTGAAATCTGGAAAGGATCCTGCATTACCACTTAAAGCGAAAGTGCTGATTTATGGCTGTAATTTATATTGTACAGAAAAAAAACTGCAGTTTAAGAGCATGATGCGGCAATGTACTGTGCCGTCACACCATGGCATGAATCCGATCTCAAAACCGTTTCACAACTTTATGAAATCCGTCCAACGACTTCTCCCAAAAGGATTCCCTCCCCCTTCTGAGCATCTGTGGAAATAAGACCTGAACACAAGGTTATATTAAACATTATGCTGTGAGGTGCAAACAGCATAGAGTTTATTGCTCATCTTCTGCATGGGTACAAGATCTTTTTTCCAAATGTTTATCATACATTTGTGTTTAAGCTCACAGGACAGCTGGTGTGAATGCTAAACACGCTGTAATAAATACAAGCAAATGGAAATGTGGGAGGGGGGGTGTAAATTCAGGACAACAGAAAATTTAATCAGAACCAATTGCACACACACATACACACAACATACAAAACAAATGATAGTGTATTAAAGTACAACAAATTGCACCAGTCAGCGGTAAGATACAGTTCTGCTAGTGGAGCATGCTACACGAAGCAACAGGCCGTGTTTTTCCAAACGGACGCGACGCAGGGGCGGCTCGCCTCTCGCTCTCGAAGGCGTGTTGACGAGAACAGAGCGTGAGCGATGTGCAGTGATGTAGTGTGGTTAAGGAGGCTGAGCAGAGGACTGTGCACTGGACATGGGGGGGAGAGGGGGGGGGTTGCTATATAGGAGTCAATCAGTCCATAAACTATTTGGTAAATAGATGGAAGTTGTCAGTTTTGCGCAACTTAAGTCTGTAGGTGTGCAAACTTTTTTTTTTTTAACTTTTTTTTTTTTTAAGTTAAGATAAATTAAAGGTTCTGTGATCCGCATATGAACAATATCCTATACTGTACAAAGCACCATCTCAGGATACTTAATTTTCTTTATCCAGAGGCTAAATATTTTAAATTTTGCATACACACTGGCAAAGACAAAACAATGAATTCAAATTTTGTGTGTATGCAAACTTTAAGAACAGTCCATGGTCATAATAGATTGCTATAGACAGGCAGCATCAAACATTCAAAAAGAACTTATGAATCAACACGAGTTTACAGGGCAAAAAAAAAAAAAAGGCTAAAAATAAATATTGTTTAGAAAGTCCATACTTGCAGAGCTGTGTGTAGGATGGGATGGGGTGGGGGGTGTGGATGCAAGGGGTTATGCCATTAAATCTTGACCTCAGTCCCCCAAACCAGAGGGCCACGGGCCTCCCCTCTGCTGTCTCTCTTATGGGAGAGGGTCACAGGTTAGACTTGGGAATGGCAGTTCCTCACTATTTTTCCCCAGACACGCTTCCTTGAGAGGGAAGTATGCTTTGTCTAGTCGCATGTCTGCTTTACAAAAAAAAAAAAAAAAAAAACGCAAAGGAAATACATCACCTGAGAATGTGACTGTGAGAGGTCTGTGATATATACTGGTATGTTGAAAGGACAGAAAAGACAAGCCATATACAAAATATATATATCTTTAAATATATATATAATATATATATATATATATATACTTGAAAATTACAGGTATATATATTTCCAATGCAGTATGTTTTGCGTATAATGTGTTACGGCATTATTTAGAAACTAATATGAGGCAAGCACCTCCCCCCGCCCCCCAACAAGTCTGTAAAGTGCTCGAGAGCTGCAAGGAAAGCTCCTGCCTTCTTAAGTGGATGTCAGTTTTCAGAACACAGAGATCTTCCCCGAATAGCATTCCCCTGTGGGCAGAAGGCGCATGTTCCCCTGCCCAGCCGGCCGGATGCGTCTTCAGGTCAGACGGAGTGGTTCGCGCAGTGCGTCCTCTGAGCCCGTTCACTCTGCCGTCCCGTCCTCTTTTTGGGGCTCGGAAAGGAGGGGGGGGGGGGGGGTGGGGGGTGGGTGGGGGGGGTCAGAAGTCTGCAAAAATGCAAATGAATACCACACCAATATGCAAATATACAGGATGACATCATTAAATTAACCTAGCGGTCAAGCAGTTAGCCTATGGCACTCTTGAGGGCGAGGTTGGAGGAGGTGGTCTGTCTTTCCCACAACGCTGCACTTCCTGTCGGCCTCTCAACTTCCTGTTTGGAGAGTGGCTTTAAAGGTTTCAGGTTCATCCATCAGGAACACATCAACTTCATTCAAGCTTAACTCTTTCACAAATAGTCTATAATTTAAACATTAATACTTTGAGCATTTAAAAAAAAAAAAAAAAAAAAAAATTTTTTCTAAGATGCAGTTTAGAATTCTGGAATAATGTCATTAAATTCTATGTGTATAGTTTCATTTTCCCATCCGATATAAAAATAACTAAAGCATTTTTTTTTCTTTTTTTCTCTCGCACGGGCACAGCGGGCGAGCGAGCCTATGGAGCGCGTGCGTCTCCGGGCGTGAAACGGGAGAGAGCGAGTCCCCCCCCCCCCCCCCGAGTCCCCCCCCCAGGCTCCGTGTGTCCGTGGAGACCAAAGCTTCCTCTGAAATGAACAGTAGTACTAAATAATCCTACTCTCTGCTGCCGACCCCCCCCCCCCACCCCGTGGATCTGTGTTCTGCTTAGTAAATGAGGAAACACTACATAGAACAGTCTTTTTAATGTTGTAAAATAAAAAATAAAATAAAAAAGCCAGCATCCTTGCAGGTTCCAATGTAAGTTATTATATATCAAGTCTTTAGCAGCTGAAAAAGGAAATTGTAAATTTAAAAAAAAAAAAAAAAAAGGAAGGATTGGGGCGGGGCCACTGTGTGGTCTCTGTGCTGCTGGACTGTGGAAGCTCCTCCCTGCGGGTGGGCGATGGGCGCGCACGAGCCCCGCCTCCCGCCGCCTCCCCCTCACTCCACGGCGAAGCCGCAGGTCTCCTCGATGGCCGTCAGCAGCTTGTCGTACAGCTTGTCGTAGCTCTCGTACGGCGGAATGTCGATCCGGTTGAAGCTGGGAGGAAGGAGACAGATTAGGGGTCGGATTAAAGGAACAGCTTTAGGCGGCAGTGTAGCACAGTGGGTAAGGAACTGGGCTTGTAAACGAAAGGTCGCAAGTTCGATTCCTGGGTAGGACACTGCCGTTGTACCCTTGAGCAAGGTACTTAACCTGCATCGCTTCAGTATATATCCAGCTGTATAGATGGATACGATGTAAAAGTTGTGTAAGTCGCCCTGGATAAGAGCGTCTCCTAAATGCCTGTAATGTTTTATCTATTTATTTTATTTTTTTCCCCCAACGTTAGTAAAGAATGCTTCCGCTTTGCTCAGAGCTTTAGCCCCCTGGAAAAACTAGCCACAGTGCACAGACTTCAATAGGCAAAGATAAAGGAAAAAAACAAAACATCTGGACTCAAACTGGCATTCCCTTTAGGGCAGCACACTTTTTTCAGCCCAGAGAGAATAAACTGGAATATAATAAGCTGGAATATTCCCTTTAGTTCCCGTTAGCTCCGTTCTCAAAGCACCATTTCTGTCCATTTCAAACGCTTTAAAAGCATCGTGATATGGCCTTACTGTATCACAATGTCAGTGGAGACATGGTATTGTACGTTATTCCGAGGTTGACATTATGTGTCAAGATCATTTACTTAAAAGACTGTAACACTGTTTCTGGTTTTACACATCACAGCTACAAACAGTACTGGACTGCTGCTGTAGAAGTGATCAGCGAATGGGAAGCGGTCAAGCCGGTTGCCATGGCGTGACGGGCGGGCAGGGGGGCGGAGCTCCGCTCAGACGCTCACCAGGTGTGGGCTTTGGGCAGGTTGTTGGTGCTGGCGTCGATCTGGTGGATGGTGAAGAGCCGGGGCCCGGCAGCACCTGTAAGGCAAACGCGCAGACGCAGGGTCAGCCGAAACCCTCGCACCGGCCCCTCATTCACCCCCCCGCAGGCCCGGGGACGGGGGGGAGCAGGGGAGGGGCGCAGTTTGGGGCGCACCCTCTTCGCGTGTTTTCATTTTTGTCTGCGCTCACATTTCACAACATCTCAAAACAAACGGACCAACGCGGACGGGGCGCGGGGCGCTAAAAAGGCCACAACTGTACTCTGCGTGCTTGTGGTGGGGCGGGACGTCCCGTACGGTGGGCCTCGGTTCACCCCAGGAGAGGGTTAGCTCAGGACACTGGGGCACAGTGCAGTGCGTTTGGGCTGAAGGCTTGCACAGATTATCTGGGCGGGGCAACAGGGGCCGGTCGGGAGAGGGGCTACGGGGGCTGGTTGGGGGAGGGGCTACTGGAGTGGGTTGGGGGAGGGGTTACAGGGATGTGTTGGGGGAGGGGCTACTGGAGTGGGTTGGGGGAGGGGTTACAGGGACATGTTGGGGGAGGGGCTACTGGAGTGGGTTGGGGGAGGGGTTACAGGGACATGTTGGGGGAGGGGCTACTGGAGTGGGTTGGGGGAGGGGCTACGGGGGTCGGTTGGGGGAGGGGCTACGCGGGCTGGTTGGGGGAGGGGCTACTGGAGTGGGTTGGGGGAGGGGTTACAGGGAACTGTTGGGGGAGGGGCTACTGGAGTGGGTTGGGGGAGGGGCTACGGGGGCCGGTTGGGGGAGGGGCTACGAGGGCCGGTTGGGGGAGGGGTACCTTGTAGCGCCTTGAAGCCCTGCAGCGGGACGCGGGACGAGCCGGTGACGAACTGCAGCAGCCGCGCCCGCCGCTCCTCGTCGTACGACTCCACCGCCTTCCAGAACCACTTGACCACGTTGCTGTCGGGGGTGCAGTGCTTGAGCCGCGTGTTGGACTTCCAGTCGTTGATGTCGATCTTGCCCAGGCCGCAGACGATCAGCTGGGGGGGGGCAGGGGGGACGGGGAGGTGAGCGTGTGGCGGCAGTGTAACACAGTGGGTAAGGAACTGGGCTTGTAACCGGAAGGTCATAGGTTTGATTCCTGAGTAGGACACTGCCGTTGTACCCTTGAGCAAGGTGCTTAGCCTGCATTGCTTCAGTATACATCCAGCTGTAAAAATAGATGAAATGTAAATGCTGTGTAAAAGGTGTGTAAGTTGCTCTGGATATGAGAGTCTGCTAAATGCCTCTAATGTAATGTAATGTAATGTGTGTCGGTCAGGCGACCCCTAACAGACCACCCCCCCCCCCTTTACCGCGCGGACGCCGCTCGCCTACCTCCAGCTCCTTCTCGTCGAAGGACTTGAGCAGGTGCTGGGGGATCACCTCGTTGAAGCCCTTCTGCAGGGCCAGGAACTGCGCCTCGATGCCGTGGAGGAACCTCCAGTTCACATAGAGCCTGCAGGGACACACACACACACGCACACGCGTAGTGGTTAGCGTACCGTACCGGGGGCCTCCGAGCGGGGGCGCTAGGGCGGCGGGGCGGCCACGTCTCACCTCACGTACTCCTTCTTGGTGTCCTCGGTGACGGGGACGCTCTTGCCGTTGGGCTTCAGCTCGTGCTGGATGATCTCGCCGTACGCATTGTGCTCCACGCAGAAGGTGTGGTCCAGCACCCCCGTGATGTCGTTGTCCCTGCAGGGCGGGGAGCGGTCGAAACGGTCAGAACCGACGCTGGTCAGGGTAGGCACGGTTACGGTTACCGTAGCGCCCCGCGCCCATGCCGTGTCCCGCCCAGCAGCAGGCGAGCACGGAGCGGCGATCTTCGGTGTGCGTGAACACGCATCGTGTATCGTGAAATACACACACGTGCACGTGAAACCGTGAACAGTGATTATGTGGAACGGTCAGATCACCCGCCCGTAATAAGGAGTCTCATCTGCCCACGGCACACGGCTGACTGATGATGAAAGCAGGCATCATGGGACAACAGCCACCGAGCAGCAGCAGCTATCGGAGTTAATGAGGTCTAACGCTATAAAAGCAAACGCTCCATCAGGCCCATCAACACACATCCGACTACACGGCCAGGAAAACCAACTGCTGTCGAATGTCACAATGCAAGCTGCGTGCGCGCGAGTGTGTGTGTGTGTATGTGTGTGAGTTTGTGTGTGTGTGTGTGTGTGTGTGTGTGTGTGTGTGTGTGTGAGCATATGTGAGCATGTGAGCGTGTGTGTGAGTGCGTGTGAGTGCGTGCGAGCACGCGTGTGAGCGTGTGAGCGTGTGTGTATGAGAGCGACAGAGTGCGCGTGAGTGTGTGTGTGAGCGTGTGTTTGCGCGTGTGTGTGTGTGTGTGTGTGTGTGTATGAGAGCGACAGAGAGCGCGTGTTCGTGTGAGCGTGTGTGTGTGTGTGTGTGTGTGTGTGTGTGTGTGTGTGTGTATATGAGGGTGACAGAGCGCGCGTGTGTGTGTGCGCGTGTGTGTGAGAGAGCTACAGAGCGCGCGTGCTTACAGGATCCAGACCAGGCTCTTGTGCAGGTCAGGGTCCACCGCCTCCATGTCGTCCAGGGTGATGGGCTTCCCCAGCAGCTGCTTGTAGAAGGGCAGCGTGAAGCCGCCGTCGATGTAGTGCCCGTGGAACACGGCCATACCCATGATCCGCCCCACGAAGTGGAAATAGGACAGGTGCTCCTGAGAGGGGGAGGGAGGGAGGGAGAGATGGAGAGGGAGGGAGAGAGCGAGAGAAGGAACAGGGTCATCCACCCCACTGCCTGTCACTCGGGAAGGACACACAGCACAGCACCTCGGCTACACACAAGCGAGTGTGTGTGTCTTCTGAACAGAGCTGCTGAATCCCACAGTTCTGCACACGTCTGTGTACACAACCCAAAACAGCTCAAAAGAGCGCAACGCGTTCCCGTTACAAAAAACGAAATCACTACTGTCCCACTCAGAGAGAGACCCGACGGTCTCCTCAGGTGACTCAGGCACAGGAACGTCCCTCAGGGCCCTGGTGCTCAGGCTTTCGCGGAAGCTCTGCCTGTGCGTGGAGACGAAGACCGAAGGAGGTCACAGTCCCCCTGTAACTGACGAGGAACACAGCCAGCGATGGAGCACAGCTGCCGCAGGCCTGTGATCTCATTAGAGCACAGGCCACGGGGGGGTCCACGCTGGAGCACGAGCCGTGGGGGGGGGGGGGGCTGGCCCCTGGCTTACCGGGTTGACGGCAGAGTCGGGGTTGATCTGCAGGGTGTAGATGTCGTCGCGGGAGTACTGGAACAGCCCGTAGTAAGGGTTCAGCATCTCGTGGGACAGCAGATAGAGCCACTCCCTGCACGGAGAGGGGAACAGACAGACAGCACTGAGACATACCGTTCCCCTCAGCAACATCTCAAACACGGCCTCTCTCACTGCTGCTCCCTGCTCGCAAGAATCTGGCCCCTGGAACCCGATTAAACAGGCGCCCTAGCACATAGCTGCCACCAGGGGGAAGACTTCCATCTTCAGATTCCTTTCTGCAGATCTTATCCAAGAGGAATCTAGTAGGGCTTTTAAAAATTTTGGGTAAAGCGTGCCGGCACCGTACCTGGCCACCCCTCCGTAATCCAGCCCCTCCTCCCCCCTGAACTTCACCATCAGTCTCTTCCACAGGTCCTTCGGCCTCATCTTCATCACCTGGCGGTACGACTCCTGCGAGAGGGAGCGCAGCGGAACGTCACAGAACGAAGCATCAGAGAGAAAAAACGCTTCAAATGAGAAACCGCCTTCCCCGGCTGTCTTTGTTTCCCCAGGAGCTGAGAAGGCGTCTCACGGCATTGAGACCAAACGTAGAGGATCGGGAGTTTCACGTCTCTGAGGGCTTATCCCAGGTGGAACACACAGAGCAACAGCCCCAAGGTTTTGCAGGTCTGCCATCTTTCACGCAAAGTTTCCTCTAACTGGGAACATTTCCGCTCGAAAAAAACATGGGGCTCGTGTTAAAACCGCCATTTCTGCAGACGACGGCACGGCTGGGTCCCCTGGGGCGAGGAAAACGTGGCCGTTTGTGTGTCAGTTTACCGATCTGCCCCCCCCCCTCCCCCCAGCCTGTGCCTGGGGGAGAGCAGCAAGAATGCGCCAGCAGCAGCACAGCCCGAGCCCAGTCCAGTGTGTTTCCCTTTGACTAACATGTGAAAAAATTACATAAGACTTCTTCTCTGTTCAACTGACTTCCAGCTAAAAAACAAAACAAAGAAACTGTGAGTCTTTGCCTCTGAAAACACCCGTGTTATGGCCAGAAGGGTCCGGAGGTACCAAAGCTACTCTCATGAATGGCATTTGGAGAAAGTTTTCCCCAGATATCGCCAGTCTCGGCTCAGTCCGCTCACCCCATTCCCACACCCGCCCGTGCACACAGTCTCCCCCTCTGTTCGCCAGGGCCATAAACGCACACTCGCTCTCATTAACGGAATTAAATCATTCCTGCGTTTTTTCTTTTTCCGTTTCCACCGCGTTTCCGCAGAGCGGCTCGGGCTGGGACGTGTTTGGGCCAGGGCTTCCCGAGCCCCCCGGACTCCCAGCGCCCGCCATGGTCCAAAATTTTTTTTTACTTTCCTGCGCAAGAACTACACACAAAAGGGCCAGATTGGGCCACTCCCCCCCCCCCCCCCACCCCCCACCCCCCCGGCGGGGCGATGAAGTAATATTTTTTATAGCTCAGCTTGTCCTGTGTGAAGTTATGAAGTTATGTCTGGCCTGGGCTCCCCCTCCCCCCCTCCCCCCCTCCTTCGCTGCTGAAATCATTCAGAAAGAATGTCCTCCTTCCTCAGGAGCAGAGGAGAGAGAGAGAGAGAGAGAGAGAGAGAGAGAGAGAGAGGGAGAGAGAGAGAGAGAGAGGGCCTGGAGAGGAGGAGGCCTGGGGCTCAGGCCTAAATCAGCTCCCGCTCCCCCTCTCAGGTACCGCCGCTGCCCCGTTGCAGAGCCGCGGTCGCCAGGACGACGGCGCGTCTGCCAGTCACTGCCGACGAGGCCCGCTGTGTGGCGCTCACGCCCGATCACATGACCCTGCAGCTGCGCTGCTGCCGCGCTAAGGCCTACAACCTCCACTTAAAGCAGCGGTGCACAACAAGGGCCGATCCGTTTCAGGATTTCGTGACAACATTTGCCAACATTTATTGAATTGGCCCAATCATATCTTGATCTGACGTGTGTATAAAGCACCAGCCACAGTCTGCCAGTTTATCCGAGATTTCACTGTGCTCGAGCACAGGAGTGCAGCAGCGTAGTTTACAGAGCTGTGAGAAATGGTAATCGGTTGGAACAAAAACCAGCGCGCGGATCGGCCCTCCAGGACCGGAGTTGTGCACCCCTGGGTTAAAGGCTGGAAAAAGGGTGTCGGCAGGCAATACCGATCTAGTATGTGCTACATGCCTCAAAAGCACACTATTATACATTCAAATACAGACCATACACACACACACACACACACACACACAAAAGGAAAACGTTTCTCTCACGTATGCAGTAAGATGCTCATCTATAATCTCACAAGGCAAATGGGTACACAGCGTCATGCAGGTGGCTGACCAGATGCGGATCCGTTAATACAATATTTACCCCCCCCTAATCAATAAGACGATCCCCGTGGTGACCATCAGTCCCATTAATAACTGTCCAAGCCTTTTAAAAGGCAGCAGTGCAACCGCTGCACTGCAGGAAGCAGAAGATGAAGAGGCTAAAACATGACAGTGTTACTGTAGGCGCATAAACCTGATTTACTGCAGCGTCTGCTCGTAACACCACCAAATATGCATTAAACTGAACAAGTAATGTGTACACAAACGTGAGCTGTGCTTCAGGAAGGGAACTTTCTTTGTAGCGGATTTTATTTGCCAATCTTGGGAGAGAAGGCAGAATATTTTGTTTAAGACCGAGCTGTACAATAATCTGTAATTCTGCAATGAAATGAAACGTAATGAAATATTTGACCACTGCAACTGCATTTTTGGTGTCCGATAAACCCGTGAGGGTTGGGCACTGTGTGCATGACAGGAAGACAAAAGAAAATCAATCGATCATGTACATTCTCATAACCTCTCCTACAAATTACACAAACTAACACGTTTGAGCAACTAAGGGCCAGGCACTGCCCATGATAAATGGTTTGTGAGGAACTACAAAAACCTCGTAGAGTCTGGTGGTAACACACAGTTTTGAAGTGCACTATCATATTAGTGTTCCATCAGTGCTAACAGTTTTGAAGTGCACTATCATATTAGCATTCCATCTGTGCTAACACAGTTTTGAAGTGTGCTTTCATATTAGTATTCCATCAGTGCTAACACGTGTGTGTGTGTGTGTGTGTGTGTGCGTGTGTGTGTGCGTGCAGGTGTGTGTGTGTGTGTGTGTGTGTGTGCGTGTGTGTGCGTGCAGGTGTGCGTGTGTGTGTGCGTGCAGGTGTGCGTGTGCGCGTGTGTGTGTGTGTGTGTGTGTGTGTGCGTGCGTGCGGGCGCACACACTCCGGCGCGTTCCCCCTGCGTTTCGGACGCTTTTTTTTTCGGCGGCGCCGCTCACCTCGAAGATCTCCTCGCGGCACACCTCGATGCGGCAGTGGCCGGCCTGGGGCTGCTGCTGGGACAGCTCCTGCCGCAGGATCTTCAGCTTCTGCACCAGGTCCCGCTTGTACTTGGGCACGGTCAGGCACTCGGCCTCCTCGGGCAGCTGGCTGGGCGACAGCACCTGCTGCGGCGGCTGCTGCTCCTTCAGCTGGTTCTGCCGGCTGGGGAACGGAGGGAGAGACCAGGGGGCTTCAGCTCCTCAGCGCTAACCAGAGCTAACAACCGCTAACCAGCGCTAACAACCGCTAACCAGAGAACATGCTGCTACCTTCTTCTACAAATGGACACCCGGGGGCTTCAGCTCCTCAGCGCTAACCACCGCTAACAACCGCTAACCAGCGCTAACAACCGCTAACCACAGAACATGCTGCTACCTTCTTTTACAAATGGACACCCAGGGGGCTTCAGCTCCTCAGCGCTAACCAGCGCCAATTAGCAGAACCTGCATGTCTTTGGACTGCGGGAGGAAACCAGAGTACCCGAAGGAAACCCACACGGACACGGGGAGAACACCACGCCGCTACTTCCTTTTACAAACGGAAGCTAACGCTACAGGCCGGGCGCTTCGTAACGGTGAAGCTCAAACAGCAGGAGTGCAGTGTAATGGAGGTGTTCTCCAGAGATCAGGGTGGCGTTATTTTGAAGGAGAGTGGCGCGGGGGCCGGTGGCTCCGTTGCGCCAGCGTGCCCACCCTAGCGAGAGTGCCCGCTCGGACAGTGCCCATCGCCAGCTTGCCCGCGGCCCTCCGCGCCCTGGGCAGACTTCTCAAACTAAAACGCCCATCCTCAGGCACCTTCGTGTGCCCGTCAGAGCCACCGGGCGTGCCCACGCCGGCCTGCGCCATGCCAGCCTGCGCCACGCCAACCTGCCCGGGCTCAGCCTGGGTGGTCCCCCCGAAAAGCCCGGTCCCGCAGAGAGAGAGTTTCCATGAGAGAGAGAGAGAGAGACGGTGCGGTAAACAGTCCCAGTGGGTGCTGGAACACCGAGCCCTCCACCTGAACAAAGGTGACTCCAGGACTGCCCCCACCCCCCGTCCCGTCCCGTCTGGGACCTGTCTGCATGGTTCCCACCCTCCCCACGTCCACGGGAACAGCCTGTTATATTTGGCTCTCCAAACAGACGGGGCTCCAGTGTTTTAACAGCAGCCCCGTATAATTAAGCCAGCCGCGATTTATTCTACTGGCAGTCGCCGGGTCCCCTCCGTGTCAAAGCGAGGGCAGCGTCAAGTTCAAAACCACTTCGGGGGAAGAAAAAGAAAAAAAAAAGTGTTCTTTAACAAAACCGAGGAGAGTTGCTCTTGGCTGAAAACCCAGAGCAGTGTAACAAAGTGTTTTTTTGGAACTAAAAGAGGACAGTGTAATTAAATCCACTCAAACACAAGTCAGTGCGTCTTGGGTTTTCGAAGCATTTCAATGTAAACTTTCTCAAGACATACCGAGATCCCTTTCGGACTGGCCAATCGACGCACTGGTCCTCTCACGCTTCACAGCTTCCTGAGAAAAACCCACTGGCAGCGTGCAGCACAGTATAAACACAACACAGGCTCTAGAAGTGATTAAGTTAAATGGCTAAGCCAGCAGCGCTCCTGCTAGCGCAGACGGGGACGTGAACTCCTGAACCGAAACACGGCCTCGCCCGCGGTTTCCATGACGCAGGGGCGCAGGGGCGCAGGGGGCGCAGGAGCGCCGGAGGGGTTTTGCCGAAAGGCGGACACGCTCCCCCGGGCCGGCAGAAAAAATCATCAAAACGCCCTTTATGAAATCCGGGGGCCGGAGTATTATTCACACACACCGGCCTTTAGCACTTAGCGGGCGCGCTAGCCCCCCCCCCCCCCCCCACAGAGCCGCGCCGCCGTCCACAATGGGCCGTGTGTACGAGCGCCGGGCGGGCTGAGAGAGAGAGGACCCCCCACCCCCACCCCCAGCGTGGCCCCCGGGGGCCCCACCACTGCTGCCGCCGCCACCCCACAGGCTCTGGGGGGGCCCCGCCTAAAGAACAGTTCCTTGGGGGGGGAGGGGGAAGCCGCGCTCCAGTCGAACCCGCATCTGGAAGAGGTGCTCCGAGACGGCCGCACGCCGCGCACCGCCAGCGGGGAGACCGCCCCCCGCCCCCCCCCCCAAACCCCCAACCCCGCCCCCGCCCCCGCCCCCCCCCCCCGTTACAATGGCCTACTGCTACTGTCGGACTGAACAACTTAAACAGCGATTTCAGAGACATATTCCCCGCTGAACTCAAAGGCCTGCTGGATGAGCCGATGCATCGGGAAGCAAAGCAGCAGGTAGAGCCTCCTGGCACAACGCTGGGGAGTCTGTCGCTTCAGCGTTTCCTTCGGGGGGGGGGGGGAGAAAAAAGAGAAAGGGGAAAAAGGTGAACATTCTGAGTCTGCTGCTGGTGTTCACGGCCCATTTTCCCCTGTACTCTGTCCATCCCGCGCGTCCGTCTGTCTGTCTGTCTGTCTGTCTGTCTGTCTGTCTGTCCGTCTGTGTCCCTCTCTCTGGTGTGCAGCCAGTCTGCTGCAGGTGTGTGTGTGTGTGTGTATGTCTGTCTGTGTGTGAGTGTGTGTGTGTGTCTGTCTGTCTGTGCGTGTGTGTGCACGAATTGAGCTCCAGCTCTCTCTCTTTTTTTTTTTTTTAACTTTCCTCCTCAAAAAAGAAGTGCTGAATTAGCAAGGCTGAATTCTACCTCCTTTCTCCTCCCTCATGTGGACGGCGTTTGGGGAAGGGGACAGAGGTGGAGAAGGAGAGGGGGAGAGACGAGGGGTGGGGGAGAGAGAGAGCGGTGGGGGGGGAGGAGGGAGAGAGAGAGCGAGCTCTTAATCCAGAGAGATTATCACTCCTCAGAAAGCCAACAGCTGGAAAAGTAAATCTCCACACTGCCCTTTATCCAATCAGAGCGAGCGAGAGAGCGAGAGAGCGAGAGAGCGAGAGAAGGGAGGAAGTCACATGACCAGCGCCTGACATGGCCTTCTGGACTTAAAGTCAAACTGAGTAAAGTGACACAGTAAAACAAGCATGCATATTAAAATATGAGGGAAATAAGAGCTAAACGCAGAGGGTCAGGGGGAATAAAGCCCTTCTCTGCAGAGAGGCCAGGGACGGTGTTCTCAGCTGAGCACCGTGTTGGGGGTAGAGAGGGTGGTTCAGTGTTGGGGGCAGAGAGGGTGGTTCAGTGTTGGGGGCAGAGAGGGTGGTTCAGTGTTGGGGGCAGAGAGGGAGGTCCAGTGTTGGGGGCAGAGAGGGAGGTTCAGTGTTTGGGGCAGAGAGGGAGGTTCAGTGTTGGGGGCAGAGAGGGTGGTTCAGTGTTGGGGGCAGAGAGGGTGGTTCAGTGTTGGGACAGAGAGGGTGGTTCAAGTGTTGGGGGCAGAGAGGGTGGCCCAGTGTTGGGGGCAGAGAGGGTGGTTCAGTGTTGGGGGCAGAGAGGGTGGTTCAGTGTTGGGGGCAGAGAGGGAGGTCCAGTGTTGGGGGCAGAGAGGGAGGTTCAGTGTTTGGGGCAGAGAGGGAGGTTCAGTGTTGGGGGCAGAGAGGGTGGTTCAGTGTTGGGGGCAGAGAGGGTGGTTCAGTGTTGGGACAGAGAGGGTGGTTCAAGTGTTGGGGGCAGAGAGGGTGGCCCAGTGTTGGGGGCAGAGAGGGTGGTTCAGTGTTGGGGGCAGAGAGGGTGGTTCAGTGTTGGGGGCAGAGCAGGAGGTTCAGTGTTGGGGGCAGAGAGGGAGGTTCAGTGTTGGGGGAGAGAGGGTGGTTCAGTGTTGGGGGCAGAGAGGGAGGTTCAGTGTTGGGGCAGAGAGGGTGGTTCAGTGTTGGGGGCAGAGAGGGTGGTTCAGTGTTGGGGGCAGAGAGGGAGGTTCAGTGTTGGGGGCAGAGAGGGTGGTTCAGTGTTGGGGGCAGAGAGGGTGGTTCAGTGTTGGGGGCAGAGAGGGTGGTTCAGTGTTGGGGGCAGAGAGGGAGGTCCAGTGTTGGGGGCAGAGAGGGAGGTTCAGTGTTTGGGGCAGAGAGGGAGGTTCAGTGTTGGGGGCAGAGAGGGTGGTTCAGTGTTGGGGGCAGAGAGGGTGGTTCAGTGTTGGGACAGAGAGGGTGGTTCAAGTGTTGGGGGCAGAGAGGGTGGCCCAGTGTTGGGGGCAGAGAGGGTGGTTCAGTGTTGGGGGCAGAGAGGGTGGTTCAGTGTTGGGGGCAGAGAGGGAGGTCCAGTGTTGGGGGCAGAGAGGGAGGTTCAGTGTTTGGGGCAGAGAGGGAGGTTCAGTGTTGGGGGCAGAGAGGGTGGTTCAGTGTTGGGGGCAGAGAGGGTGGTTCAGTGTTGGGACAGAGAGGGTGGTTCAAGTGTTGGGGGCAGAGAGGGTGGCCCAGTGTTGGGGGCAGAGAGGGTGGTTCAGTGTTGGGGGCAGAGAGGGTGGTTCAGTGTTGGGGGCAGAGCAGGAGGTTCAGTGTTGGGGGCAGAGAGGGAGGTTCAGTGTTGGGGGAGAGAGGGTGGTTCAGTGTTGGGGGCAGAGAGGGAGGTTCAGTGTTGGGGCAGAGAGGGTGGTTCAGTGTTGGGGGCAGAGAGGGTGGTTCAGTGTTGGGGGCAGAGAGGGAGGTTCAGTGTTGGGGGCAGAGAGGGTGGTTCAGTGTTGGGGGCAGAGAGGGTGGTTCAGTGTTGGGGCAGAGAGGGTGGTTCAGTGTTGGGGCAGAGAGGGTGGTTCAGTGTTGGGGGCAGAGAGGATGGTTCAGTGTTGGGGCAGAGAGGGTAGTTCAGTGTTGGGGCAGAGAGGGAGGTTTAGTGTTGGGGGCAGAGCGGGAGGTTCAGTGTTGGGGCAGAGAGGGTGGTTCAGTGTTGGTGGTTCAGTGTTGGGGGCAGAGAGGGTGGTTGAGTGTTGGGGCAGAGAGGGTGGTTCAGTGTTGGGAGAGACGGAGGCCCTGTCTGGCAGCGCTAAGTGACCACATCCTGCCGTCCCTCAGCCCCGAGCTGTGAGCCCCCCCCCCCCCCCCCCAGCCCTACAGGATCCTGCAATCCCTTCATTTCCTGCAGACTAGACGAGCAGGGAGGGGAGCGGCAGGCAGGAAAGAGGGCTGCCACTGCACCCAAGCACAGAGGACAAGAGAGAGAGAGAGAGAGAGAGAGAGAGGGGGGGGGGAGAGAGAGAGAGAGAGAGAGAGAGAGAGAGAGAGAGAGAAAGTGTGAGAGCGAGAGAGACAGAGAGAGAGTGAGAGAGCGAGAGAGAGAGAGAGAGAGTGAGAGAGCGAGAGAGACAGAGAGAGAGAGCGAGACAGAGAGAGAGCGAGAGAGAGAGGGAGAGAGGAGGGGAGAGAGAGAGAGAGCGCCACCGCTACAGAACAGCTCTCTCTGCACTCCGGCCCATAAATCAAACATTCCTCCCCCTCCCCCACTCCCCTCCTCTCCTCCCCTCCTCCTCTCTCCCCCTCCTCCCCTCTGTCTGGTATGCACCCCTCCTTCCCTCTCTCCTGCTCAGAGAGAGTGAGCCCTCCTGAGCTGCGCTGGCTAGCCGTGGGTTTCGCGCATGGAGCGCCATTAGAGTCCCGAGGAGTTTGTTACCCCCCCCCCCCCCCAAGTAATACCCGCACACGCACCCGGGGGGGGGGGGTAACAAACCTCAGACTGTGACTCAGTACCGTCCCGCTTTAAACTTTACACGACGCAGCTGGCAGCCCGGCGAGGTGGGTCTGCAGCACGGGCGTGCTCCCAGCCCGGCCGAGGTCTGGGGCGCATTACCCCAGCGCTCTCCCTCGCAGAGCAGAGAAATAAAGACAGAAAGAACACAACAAGCAACTCGAAACATCCATCAAACCTCTGGGACGCGGGTGTCAGACGACATTTCTGAGATCGCCGTCCTGATTGGAGGCAGATGTGTTGACGGACGGCCAGCGCGGCCTCTAATGTCTTCTCCAGCCCGGGGTCGTCGGGGAGCCGGCTGCTGATTGGTCGACGCGCTCCTATCGGTGGCGCTCCGGTGGAGCCCGCACCCCCCCCCACCGTGATCCGCTCCCCCACCTCGGCGTCCCGGGACGTCTTCACCCGTCCCTGTCCCTCGCCCCCCCCCGTCCATCCCCTGGCCGCCCCCCCACCCCCAGCTCATCTGGATTCACTCCGCATGTTTATGTGCTTGTTGTTGGTTTGTAATCATTGTTTATGGTTCCTGCACAAAGCCCTCGAACGATCAAATCTGTCCCCGTCCCCCTAAATATCTGAATCACCAATAAAACTGACTGTGCAGCTGCCAATGGCTCACGCAGCGAGGGGGTGGGGGGCGGGGGGGGGGGGGGTACTGGGGCCTGTGCTGTGCAGCAACAATGCTGAACAACCCAGGATTGCTCACTACCTGCACTTGAACTAGCAGTGCGGAAAGCCTTATGCCACACAAATAAATCACAAACCAGCTGGAACAAAGCTGGACACCACTACCACTAGAAACATTCTTATATATATATTTTTTTAATTTGTTGAGCCCCAATCTAGCACCCCTATTTGCTAGATACAGCACCCCTATATAAGTGCCCTGGGATGTACGCATGAAGAGCGATATATTAGAGCTTACTGTATTGTATTGTATTTCACAACGTTTAAAAATGAATGTGGATTCCTCATAGCCTGCTTCCTGCTCCAATAAGACGCCCCACCTTTAGTACCCATCCAGAGGCGGGGGGGGGGGGGGGGGGGGGGGGGGGGGGGGGTGGAGGGGACCAGAAGGTAATAAGCGGCTATGAAACTCATGTAGCGTTGTTCCTGAAACGGTCTGGCGGTAACGAGGCCGCCCGTCCCGCGTTGAGAGCCGGACTCCGGCGGCGGCGCCGGGACAGAGCGCGGGTCTGTGGGCCGGCTGTCACCGAGAGGAAGCGTTTAGAGCGGGGAAACCCACCGCCCCCTCACCCCCACCCCCCTCCCCCCAGCCCTGTCCCCGCTGCCCGGCGCCTCCCTCACCCCCCTCCCCCCAGCCCTGTCCCCGCTGCCTGGTGCCTCCCTCACCCCCCCACCCCTGTACCCGCCACCCGGCGCCTCCCTCACCCCTCCACCCCCCACTCCTGTGCCCTGCCGCCGACCCCACCCCAAAAGCCCTACTCGCTGCCCGCCCCGCCCCCCAGTGATACAACTATCACTGCACCCCAAGAGAAGAAACTAACAGCCATACACCAGCGTGAGCGATCTGATCGAGTCCCTCAGGCTTTTCAGTAACACTGAACGCATCACTCTGGCACCTGCTAAAATCTCCTGCACCTGCGGCTTGATTTTGAGCCCATTTTACAGCTACGCATGTCACAACACACGCTGTTATTGTAAGAGTTTCTTTACATTTTTTTAGGACAAAGGACAAAGAAGAAAAAGAGCACATTCTTAGAGTAACCAGAACAAGGAAGAGAAACCCAATCGCTGCTTCCAGGCATCACTTTCCTGAGCAGAAACCACTCAGCCCAATCAGAGAAAGTGAGTCCAATACAGATTTACCTCTGAGCCTGCCCCTTATACCCAAACACAGCAGACAGCTACATAATTAACAAACCTATGCTCGGCACTGCAGGTAATAACACAAACTCATGTTAACTTGTGCGATGAATGCTCTCAAAGCAAAAACTCCCTCCTTCCCTCCCTCACATTCCTCCTCTCTCCCTTTCTTCACTCCCTCCCTCCTTCCTACATACTCTCTCACGCTCACTTTTCCCTTCCTTGATTCCTGCTTCCCTTTCCTCTGCACTCATTCCTTCCATCCCACTCTCATCCCTCCCTCTACTCCTCTTCCACCAGCTCCCTCCTTCACTCCCTCTTGCACACTCGTTCTTTCCCTCTCACACTCAATCACTCCTCCTGCACGAAATCCCTCCTTCCCTCACTTCTGCACTTCCTCCACCCTGTACACTTATTCCCTTCATCGTACACTTCCTCCTTCCTGTACACTTATTCCCTCTCTCATGCACTTCCTCCTCCCTGTACACTTATTCCCTTCATCGTACACTTCCTCCTTCCTGTACACTTATTCCCTCTCTCATGCACTTCCTCCTTCCTGTACACTTATTCCCTTCATCGTACACTTCCTCCTTCCTGTACACTTATTCCCTCTCTCATGCACTTCCTCCTTCCTGTACACTTATTCCCTTCCTCATGCACTTCCTCCTTCCTGTACACTTATTCCCTTCATCGTACACTTCCTCCTCCCTGTACACTTATTCCCTTCATCATACACTTCCTCCTTCCTGTACACTTATTCCCTTCCTCATGCACTTCCTCCTTCCTGTACACTTATTCCCTCTCTCATGCACTTCCTCCTCCCTGTACACTTATTCCCTTCCTCATGCACTTATTCCCTCCCTCGTGCTCAGCCCAAAGGGACAGACGTCATGTGTGCTACACTCACTGTCAGAGAAACTCTTCAGCTTTACTTTTGCTCATACTTTACAGGCATTCAGCAGAGCGACTTACACAGCTTTTTACACAGAACTTACATTGCATCCATTTATACAGCTGGATATATACTGAAGCAATGCAGGTTAAGTACCTTGCTCAAGGGTACAACGCCAGTGCCCTAGCAGGGAATCGAACCAGCGACCTTCAGGTTACAAGACAAACTCCACACTGCCGTTCAGCTGAACACACACACACACAGGTACCGGCACAGGCACCCTCGGTGTGGTGAGAGCGGGCGGGGCCAGTGGAACTGGTAATAAATAGCACGCCTGCAGCGCCAGCCAGTCTGGCCTCACCTTTTTTGGTAATGTGGTGAGAGAGGGGTGTGTGGGGGGGGGGGGGTTACCTGAAGTTGCTGTTCTGGCTCTCCATGCCGACGCGGGAACCGTTGGGGTTCGGGCTGCTGGAAACAAAACAGAAGAGAGAACCCAGCTGAGAGAGAGGAGCGAGAGAGAGAGAGCGAGAGAGAGAGAGAGACCAGCCCTCCACCACACTTCTGTAACGGTCATGGTGTGGAACGCTAGGCCGGCAGACTCTGGCGTGAGGTACTCGCAGCGAAACCGGTGCGCGCAACTGGGTTAACGCAGCGCCTCTACATCGCCCCCCCCTGGCCACCGCAAAAACCCAACGCGTGCGCAGGATCGCCAGGGCGACCGCGAGGGGGGCGGGGGCGGGCCCGATGCGTCGCGGCGACTCACTTGAGGACCAGGTGCAGGTTGGCGGAGAGGCGGGGGTCGGTGAACTGGGTGGTGCGGTTGTTGTGGTCGACGAAGTAGACCCGGCCCGTGGCAGTGTTGCGGATCTCCCAGCCGGGGGGGAGGGGCCCCAGCTCCTCGCAGTTCACGTTGCTCAGATCCCTGCGGGGGTGGGGGGGGGGGGAGAGACGCGCAGGAATCAGAACACCCTCAGCGAAACGCACTCTGGCGCGCCGCTCAGGACCGCTGGCCAAAAGACCGCGCTCCGCAACAAAGGAAATAATTCCAAGATGTCTGAGAAAATACTTTCGGTTCCCCCGGAATTCTTTTCCCCTGAAATCCCGCCCGTCGGTCTGGAAGCCGTTACCGTCCCGTGACAAAACCCCTCGACAACCTGCAGGGCCCCAATCAGCGTCTCCTTAATGTGACCTAATGAGCGTTATTAAACGGCCCCAGCCAGATGACTAAAGAGCCGCAAGGAGGGTCTGATGACAGGCTTTATGTCCCAGCATGTGCGCGCAAGTGCGCACACACACACACACACACACTTACGCACGCACACGTACACACACACCGACTCCATGTTAAAGTACCCAAGCGCAGCGTCGTTGCTTAGAGTTTCAGGCTTTTCCTTTATTTTGCTGCTTAGAGTTTCAGCTTTAGATCAGCAGAGTTCGGCAGCACACCTGAGAGAGCTCAGGGGGTGATCACCGGCCTTATAGGGGAACCCCAAGTCCTGCCCACTGTTCACTGAACAGATCAGCGCAGGGACTTAACATTACAACCCTCACGCTGCTCAGTTCTCTGGATTTTACAAAGGGAAGTTTTGTGTGCGTGTGGGTGTGTGTGTGTGTGTGTGTTTGCGTGTGTGTGTGTGTGTGTGTGCGTGAGCGCGAATGCCTGCATGTATTTGGGCGTGTGTGCATGCGTGCAATATCAGTGACACAATAGAAATGTGAGAAGGGAACGATACACAGAGCACTGCAGGGACAGCACACCCCCAGTCATATTTCACATGGCTCCTCAGGCCAGCCGCACTGCAGGTCATTCTGATGCAAAGGCCCGCTGGACTGGAGGCAGTAAATAACCTAGCGAACATGTTTCGCAATCTGATGAGCTCTGACCTCAGCTCACAGCTTCAGCAGGACTAATGCGGTGTGCTGGAGGAGCCCCAGTACAGCCCGCGCGGAAGGGTACAGGGGCGGCCACACCGCTTAGGAAGGTCCCCCGAGGACAGGGCCACGCCCCCCGAGGACACGGCCCCGTGTGTGCGTGCGTGCGTGCGTGCGTGTGTGTGTGTGTGTGTGTGCGTGTGAATGGGTGTGCGTGTGTATGTGTGTGTGTGTATGTGTGTGCGTGTGAATGGGTGTGCGTGTGTATGTGTGTGTGTGTATGTGTGTGCGTGTGAATGGGTGTGCGTGTGTATGTGTATGTGTGTGTGCGTATGCCTGTGCGTGTGCGTGTTTGGGTGTGTGAGTGCGTGTGCGTGAGTGTGTGTGTGTGTGTGTGCGTGTGCGTGTGAATGTGTGTGTGTGAGTGTGAGTGTGTGAGTGTGTGAGTTTGTGTGTGTGTGTGAGTGTGTGTGTTTGTGTGTGTGTGTGTGAGTGTGCGTGTGCGTGTGCATGTGCGTGAGTGTGTGTGTGTGTGTGTGTGTGAGTGTGTGTGTGTGTGTGTATGTGTGTGTGCGTATGTGTGAGTGTGTGTGTGTGTGTGTGTGCGTACGTGTGCGTGTGTGCGTATGCGTGCGGGGGGTGGGGATGGGCGCTCGGGCACCTCCTCTGTCCTTACCTGGGCACGCGCGGGTCGTGCCACGTGCTCACGCCCGTCTGCGTGTGGAGGAAGTACACCTGGCCCTGCTGCGTGGTGCGCTGCTCTGTGGGGCAGAAGGGACAGAGACAGGCAGGCGTTAATGAGCGGGTGTCTGAGGCGCGCTGCGCTGCGCTGCCACCGTGTGGCTCGGAGGAGCCGGGCCGCGCGGCGGGATCAGGGCGGGCAGCCGCAGACTCATCCATCACCGCTGCCCGTCCAGACGCTCCCATGCGCCAGGGCCTCCCTGGCACCGCCAAGGACACGCACGCCCACATCTCCCTTCTCCTCTCTCTCAGTCTCTCCCTCCCTGTCCGTCTCTACACACGCCCTGTTCTATATCAGCGTGTGTTTCGCCACCTCTCCCTCCTTCTCCCTCCCTCTCTCTCTCCCTCTCTCTCTCTCTCCATCTCCCTATCCGTCTCTTTTTCTCGCTCTTCCAACCCTCACTTTTTCTCTCTCTGCCACTTTCTCCTTCCCTCTCTCGGTCTCTCTCTTGCTGGCTCTTTCCCGGCCTTCCTCACTCTCTCTCCCTCCCTCTCTCTCCCTCGTTCTCGTGGGCTGGGTGCGGTACCCCAAAAATAAAAGGAAAAACAAACAGGCTGTCGGACACCCTGCGTGACTCACCTCGGCTAACCTCAGTCAGCAGAGTGCAGCGGACATTTATGGAGCGCGAGCCCAGAAGGACATTCCTGAGCGGCAGCGCTGGACTGCAGCTCCCTCTAATTAACCCGCCGGACTCGCTCTGCAGAACCCGCTTAGCCCCGCTAAAGCGCTGCAGAGCCCCGCGCTAAAGCGCTACAGACTAGCGCTACAGCGCTATAGAGCTAGAAGAGCTCAGCGCTACAGTGCCTAGCGCTACAGCGCTAAATCGCTACAGAGCCTAGCGCCAAAGCGCTACAGAGCCTAGGGCTACAGAGCCCAGCGCTAAAGCGCTACAGAGCCTAGCGCTACAGCGCTATAGAGCTACAGAGCCTAGCGCTACAGAGCCCAGCGCTAAAGCGCTACAGACTAGCGCTACAGCGCTATAGAGCTACAGAGCCTAGCGCCAAAGCGCTACAGAGCCCAGTGCTACAGAGCCCAGCACTACAGAGCCTAGCGCTACAGAGCCCAGCGCTAAAGCGCTACAGCGCTACAGAGCCCAGCGCTAAAGTGCTACAGAGCCTAGTGCTACAGAGCCTAGCACTACAGAGCCTATTGCTAAATCACTACAGAGCCCAGTGCTAAAGCGCTACAGTGCCTAGCGCTAAAGCGCAACAGAGCATATTGCTAAATCACTACAGAGCCCAGCCCTACAGAGCCTAGCGCTAAATCACTACAGAGCCCAGCCCAACAGAGCCCAGCCCTACAGAGCCTAGCACTACAGAGCTACAGAGCCCAGCCCTACAGAGCCTAGCGCTACAAAGCTACAGAGTTCAGCGCTACAGAGCCTAGCACCAAAGCGCTACAGAGCCCAGCGCTAAAGCGCTACAGAGCCCAGCGCTGGCCCCACTGCAGCAGGCCTGCTGCCCTCCTCTAATTCCATGATTCAGTGATGCGATTACAGAGCAAGCTGCACCAAGAGCCTCTACAGGCCAACAGATTCCACACATACATACACACACACACACACACACACACACACACACACTACACACAACACACACGCACACACACAATCATACACGCAGACTCTCAAACACACACACACACACAGACGCACACATGCACACACACGCACTCACACATGCACTCACACACTCGCGCACACACACACACACACACACACACACAACACAATCATACACGCAGAATCTCAAACAAACACACACACACGCACACATGCGCACACACACACTACACACGCACACACACACACTACACACGCACACACACAATCATACACGCAGACTCTCAAACACACACACACACACACACGTACACACGCACACATGCACACACTAGCACGCACACACACACTCACATATGCACTCACACACTCGCACACACACACACTGACACATACACACACTATGCTCACACACACAGGCAGTCACACACACACACACACACACACACACACACACACACACACACACAAGATTTCCACAGACAGACACGGTCCTGTTTCATCCACTCCAAATATGATTAACAGAACAGAACCTTTTTAACATGTCATAACAGAGGCACAAACATTCTTTTATACATTAAAAGGGCCGATGTTCCCCTTAGAAAATAAGGGTGCCAAACAATAACAGAACAGACTGCGATTGGTCTGAAATGCCAGTATTATCCCCTGACAGCCTGTCCTGGTACTTTATAACACGCTGTAAATCTCCCTGGAAACAGGCCTCGGCCAAACGAAGAAAGGGATGAATGAGTGAATGATTAAGCCATTCACAGTTCTGTCCTGCATTTAAAGCCGCCCCTTTTCTGCTCCCGACCACCCTCACCCCCCTCGAGGGAAAATGTGCGAGAAAGAGAGAGAGAGAGGAAGAGAGAAAGAGAAAAAAAAGTGAGAGCGAAAAAGACAGAAAGCCAAAGATAGAAGGAACATGAGAGAGATAAAGATAGAGAGAATGGTATATGAAGAGGAAGAACAAGAGGGGGGGTTAGATCACACCAGGACGGGCTCAGCACACGCACACCCCCCCTCCCTGCCAAATAAAACAGCCCAGCGGCCAAGCCAGCTCAGACGCACCAGCCAGCCTCCGGTCTCTCCTGCAGCCCCTGATCCCATCGTTTGAGCTCAGCTCATTTAGCGCAGGCTTCCTGAGAGCCAGCTTTCCACAGGCCCCGCGCCTGCATCTCACTCCCAGTGTAGGAGGCCTATGACTCCATAACTGTGGCCTTAGATAGCAAAAAAAGATAAATGTTTAGGTCCAGAGCCGGCTCTAGGACTTTGGTGGCCCTAAACAAGAATGTTTGGGGATGACCAATCGCGGACCAGGGGTGGGCGGGGAGGCCTGGCCGTGGTGGAACCAATCACCACAGACACGTAAATAACAATACTGTACAATTAAAATGCCTTACCCAAAAACAAAACAAATAACTTAAAACTTTAATTCTGTGGAACAGGGATGGTTGTGACCCCAAATGACCGCACAGTGGCTCTGCCTCCGTCCGGCGCGAGTGCGGAAACGGCGCCCCCGCTGGGCGTGGGGGTGTCACTGCGGCTGCTTACCGTAGCCCTCGGGCAGGTCGGGCGGGGTGTGCAGGTGCGTCCTGCTCATGTAGTTCCTGTGCCTCTGGGAGCGCACGCGCCTCTCCTGGGCCCGCGGGTCGCCCGACTGGCCACAGGAGGCGCCGTTGGGGCCCATGATGGGGGTGTTCTCGTCCACCAGGCAGCTGAGGGGCCGGCCGGGGCTGGAGTACTCCGACGCCGGCCTGTAGGGGGCGGAGACACGCGGGGCGTGAGGGGGGAGGAGCACGGCCCGTTTCCATGGAGATAGCAAGCATGAAGTTAACAGGCAGCTACTGTGCCAGAGTGCTGAACACACTCGACCCTTCTCAGGCAAGTACTCGAATTTCCCAAAATGGTGATGTTCTCAGAGGTAAAGTGTGCGTGTCTGCCTGTGTGTGTGTGTGTGTGTGTGTGCTTGTGTGAGAGTGTGCTTGTG
This sequence comes from Anguilla pacifica, assembly GCA_039654925.1. Taxonomy (NCBI): domain Eukaryota; kingdom Metazoa; phylum Chordata; class Actinopteri; order Anguilliformes; family Anguillidae; genus Anguilla; species Anguilla pacifica. Next base: position 74,349,014 of record CM077285.1, on the reverse strand, counting down.
CATGTGTGAGTGCGTGAGGGAGTGTGTGTGTGTGTGTATGAAAATGTGTGTGTGTGAGGAGTGTGTGTGTGTATGTAAATGTGTGTGTGTGTGAGGAGTGTGTGTGTGTATGTAAATGTGTGTGCGTGAGGGAATGTGTGTGTGTGTGTGTGTGTGTGTGTGTGTGTGTGTAAACGTGTGTGTGAGTGCAGTACACACAGCACGCAGCCTCGGCCCGTGTGAGGGGGAGGGACAGGAAAGGCACTGATAAGGACAGAGGGAGCGGGGAGCCCTGCAGTCTGGCCCTCCCCCCCCTCCCGCGTCTCCGCTGCCCCCCCACCCCCCGCGTCTCCGTTTCCAGGGCAGCTGACGCCTCGGTTATCTGCGGCCACCTCCTCCCAAAACAACAAAACAGAGAAAACTGCTCCCGGGCTAATTTATTCGTTTGCTTATTTTCTTTAATCTGAGAAACCGATACGGCCTTCGGAAAAAAAAAGAACAACATTTTTTTTTGTTTCCGGTCGGAAAGGTTAGCGGTTAGCGTCGCCTGCGAGCGGCCAGTCTGCTCCGTGGGAGCCCGCCAGGAAATCGGCGGGAATTCGTTCCCGTTATAAACGAGACCGGCTCCGCCCGCGCCCCTCCTCTCTGGGACCCGCAGGAGAAGGTGCGCGCGTAGTTTAACCTGCGCTGAGAGGTGCGTTCGGGCCCCGCCGGGCAGGGGCCGCCAACGCTCCACAGAGCCGTTTTGTTTGAGCCGTCCTCTGGCTCAAAGCCCTGGGATTGGCTCTCTATGAAGCAGTCGCGTGTGCGACAGAACCGGCCGCCGCCGCCGCCGCCTGCGCTAACCGTCCGTTAGCACCGTATGTAAATCCGGTGACCGCGGGGGAAGGAGCTCCCCCCCCCCCACAGGCCGGGCCGGGCCGGGGCGGGGCTGAGCTTCGGACCGGCCGTCTGACCTCTCCACCCTAGGGCTGTAACGCAGTCGCTTCCTGTCCTTCAAACGGGGACAGCTGCGCCAACAAACGCAGGTGGAACAAAAGAGTTCGCAAGCTTGCGTTTCGCCGAGCAGCAACGCGACCGCGACAAACACAGATCGCTCCGGTTTGTGTCGATTCTCGGCGGAACGAGGCGAGTTGCCGTGCGCAAAGCTGCCAAAAGATCTCCGTCACACACGAGAAGCTGGAGAAATGAACGCTCTCAGCTCTCGTCCATCTACATCCTTACATCAATTGTAAAGCGCTTTGGATAAAAGCGCTATATAAATGCAGTCCATTTACCATTTACCATTCCATTTAGGACAGAGAACGAACGTCTGACTAAAGCAATGCTTGTGTCTCAGGGGCGGGGGACGTGTGTGCAGTCCCAACGCAGCTCAACCGTAGACAGGTAGACAGAACGGAATGCGGACCAGACAGAAAAAACCCTCCCTAACTGACGCCCTGCAGGATCGGGCTACTGTGGAACTGTCGAGGTTGAGGCCGACACACCGCAGGCTTTTGAAATCGGGGAGTTTGGGAGCGTGTGTCACCGCCGGGAAGCGGTCGCCATTATTGCTGGGTGTAATTACCAGGCTCGCTATCCTCGCTGCAGCCGGCTGAAAGAGGGTTTCAAAGCGCAGAAGACAAGTCCGGGACGCGCAAATTCACCTAAAGCCGCCGTGTCCGCCGCGTCGCCAGACCGCTTCTTGTCTGTCGTGGTGAGCCAGGACGAGACCAGCGTGCATTTTTGTTGCATTGTTGCTTGTGTCTTGTTTTTTTGGCCACGATCGTCGGTCGTCTTCCCTTACGATGCGGTCGAAGGAGCCGGTTTTAATTGGCCGAGGGTGACCGGTGTCAGCTTGGCTAAGGAAACCCGACACTGTACATGAGCCCGAGGGATTCTGAAGAACCAGAATTTGACTAAACTCAGACGCCAGCAGGAACCCTTACTGCCGCTCATTGGCGCGACTTGCCAGAAGACAAAAACTGCGAGGCGGATATTTGATTTCAGCAAAATCACATCGCCCCCCCCCCCCCACATCAACACTAAAAGCTAAAAGCACACTGGGTTCTTTTTCTGTGCTGTTCTGGGAATCCACTCATGAGCCAAACGACTTCCAGCAAACGTGCTAACGTGCTAAACGTGCTAAACGAGCGAGTGAGAGAGAAGGCTGTTTGTTTGTTGGGCACAGCGTGAAAGGCGAGCTGCTGTATCCGGGCAGAACGGCCAGGCTGAGCTGAGGAGCTGCGGTGAGGACAGGGTGCAGTGCTGGGGGCTGCGGTGAGGATGGGCTGCAGTGTTGGGGGGCTGCCGTGCTGGGGGGCAGCGGTGTTGGGGGGTTGCAGTACTGGGGGGCTGCGGTGTTGGGGGGCTGCGGTGCTGGGGGGCTGCAGTGCTGGGGGGCTGCGGTGCTGGGGGCTGCCGTGCTGGGGGGCAGCGGTGTTGGGGGGTTGCAGTACTGGGGGGCTGCGGTGTTGGGGGGCTGCAGTGCTGGGGGGCTGCGGTGCTGGGGGCTGCGGTGTTGGGGGGCTGCAGTGTTGGGGGGTTGCAGTGCTGGGGGGCTGCGGTGCTGGGGGCTGCGGTGTTGGGGGGCTGTGCTGGGGAGCTGCAGTGCTGGGGGGCTGCAGTGCTGGGGGCTGCAGTGCTGGGGGGCTGCAGTGCTGGGGGCTGCGGTGTTGGGGGGCTGCAGTGCTGGGGGCTGCAGTGCTGGGGGGCTGCAGTGTTGGGGGGCTGCAGTGCTGGGGGGCTGCGGTGCTGGGGGCTGCGGTGTTGGGGGGCTGCAGTGTTGGGGGGTTGCAGTGCTGGGGGGCTGCGGTGCTGGGGGCTGCGGTGTTGGGGGGCTGTGTTGGGGAGCTGCAGTGCTGGGGGCTGCAGTGCTGGGGGCTGCAGTGTTGGGGGGCTGCAGTGCTGGGGGCTGCGGTGTTGGGGGGCTGCAGTGCTGGGGGGCTGCAGTGCTGGGGGGCTGCAGTGCTGGGGGGCTGCGGTGTTGGGGGGCTGCAGTGCTGGGGGGCTGCTATGGTGAGGACGGCCTGCAGTGCTGTGGAGCTGGAGTGAAGGCGGGAGCTCACCTGGTGGGCCTCTCCCACTGCGTGGTGCGCGTGATGTGATTGAGGTACTGGATCCGGCCTGAGGCAGTCCTCCTCTCCTCCCAGCTGAAGCAGCAGCACAGACAGACACACACACACACACGCGCGAGCACACACACACACACACACACACGCGAGCACACACACACACACACACACGCGAGCACACACACACACACGCACACACACAAACACGCACACACACAAACACGCACACACGCCAGCACACATACACACACACAAACAGACACACACATACACACACACACACGCGAGCACACACACACACACACACACACACACACACAAACACACATACACACACACACACAAACATGCACACACACCCACACACACACAAACACGCACACACATCCACACACACACAAACACGCACGCACAGACACACACACACAAACACACACACACACACACACACGCACACACCAGCACACATACACACACACACAAACACGCACACATCATCCACACACACACAAACACGCATGCACACACACACACACACACACACACAAGAATGTACACAGTACACAGAGATAAAGGCAGTGAGTGCTATTTCCAGGAAATGGACAGTGGGTCACAACGGCAGCACAGGAAGTGCAGTGTAGCTACTGGAATTCCCAGCATGCAGCTCAACCCAGACGCTCGGTGTGAGGGCCTAGCGTGTGAGCACAGCTAATGAAGCTGAGTGCTCAGTGCCACTCCTCACGAAACACCTCCCATCCCCTCAACTCATAAACCCTCAACATAACCCCAACAACCAGGAGGGGATGAACACCTGCTGGGTTACAGTATATCCCAATGGCCTCTCCTGCACTTCACTAGCTTCAGCTGCTGAAGGGCCTCCCCCCCATATACTCACTCACATGTTCTCTACTCTATAATAATCCATAGCGCAGACAGCCCCTTACCACAGCAAGGACACTCATTCGGGCCAGACGCACTCAAAGTCTTTGCTTTCTTAAGAAAAGGCGACTGTCCGTTTATCTTAGTTGACTTAGTTATTGCACTTGTGCCTACTCAACTATTGCTTGTTTTATTTGCATAGACTGCTTTGTTGCTGTTTTTGTTGTCAGATTAACCTTCAGGGCCCAAGTTAAACTATGCGGTTGTTCCCTGCACTTGGACCTGTACTTCCCTCTGGGGTTTTCCACACACTTGTTCCTGGTTATGGTGATACACTTTGTGGTAAGTCGCTCTGGATAAGAGCGTCTGCCAAATGCCTGTGATGTAACGCAATGCCCGTGGCCGTCGGCGGCGGCGGGACTGGCTGGAATACGCACCGATGCGATGACAAACAAACAAAAAAGGAAGTGACCCGCTCACCCGTCGGGCAGGTCGTTGTCGAACAGGCGGCTGCAGTCCACCACGGGGCCCCCCGTGCCGATGCGGTCCCGGGACTGCAGGCTCACTGGACAAACACAAGAGGCGCGGGGGCGTTACCACGGCAACACCGGCGCCCTGTTTCAGCACGCCGCGCCGGCCCGCCCTCCTCGGTCAGAACAGCCCGGGCCACCGAGCGCGTTTCACACCCCGATATTTCAAGGCTCTCTCAATTCAGCTGCCCGTTCTGCGTATTTACTTAGAACTATAATAAAAAAATTTAAAAAGTAAATAAAAAAAGATTAGCTGCGCATGTTTTCGGGCAGCTAACGGCAGTGGAGCAGCGACGGGTAATGAGAATAGCACACGCGTGTGTTTCCTTACACACAGACGCTGGGGCTCAGGGGACAGGCACATGCGTGTGCAGGGGGGGCGTTTGAGAGAGGGGAGGGGGGAGGGGGGCGTTTGACAGAGGGGAGGGGGGTGTTTGACAGAGGGGAGGGGGGAGGGGGCGTTTGAGACAGGGGAGGGGGGAGGGGGGCGTTTGAGAGAGGGGAGGGGGGAGGGGGGTGTTTGAGAGAGGGGAGGGGGGTACTCACCCACTATCTGCCCCCTCACGGTGTCATTGTCGTTGGGGCCCAGCTTGTTCAGGTCCAGTCTCTGATCTGTTCATTAAAACGGCTGCAGTTAGCATCAGAGGCTGATCTGTTCATTAACAAGGCTGCAGTTAGCATCAGAGGCTGATCTGTTCATTAACAAGGCTGCAGTTAGCATCAGAGGCTGATCTGTTCATTGAAACGGCTGCAGTTAGCATCAGAGGCTGATCTGTTCATTAACAAGGCTGCAGTTAGCATCAGAGGCTGATCTGTTCATTGAAACGGCTGCAGTTAGCATCAGAGGCTGATCTGTTCATTAACAAGGCTGCAGTTAGCATCAGAGGCTGATCTGTTCATTGAAACGGCTGCAGTTAGCATCAGAGGCTGATCTGTTCATTGAAACGGCTACAGTTAGCATCAGAGGCTGATCTGTTCATTGAAACGGCTGCAGTTAGCACCAGTGGCTGATCTGTTCATTAACAAGGCTGCAGTTAGCATCAGAGGCTGATCTGTTCATTGAAACGGCTGCAGTTAGCACCAGTGGCTGATCTGTTCATTAACAAGGCTGCAGTTAGCATCAGAGGCTGATCTGTTCATTGAAACGGCTGCAGTTAGCATCAGCGGCTGGTCTGTTCATTAACAAGGCTGCAGTTAGCATCAGAGGCTGATCTGTTCATTGAAACGGCTGCAGTTAGCACCAGTGGCTGATCTGTTCATTAACAAGGCTGCAGTTAGCATCAGTGGCTGATCTGTTCATTGAAACGGCTGCAGTTAGCATCAGAGGCTGATCTGTTCATTGAAACGGCTGCAGTTAGCATCAGAGGCTGATCTGTTCATTAACAAGGCTGCAGTTAGCATCAGAGGCTGATCTGTTCATTGAAACGGCTGCAGTTAGCACCAGTGGCTGATCTGTTCATTGAAACGGCTGCAGTTAGCATCAGAGGCTGATCTGTTCATTAACAAGGCTGCAGTTAGCATCAGAGGCTGATCTGTTCATTAACAAGGCTGCAGTTAGCATCAGAGGCTGATCTGTTCATTAACAAGGCTGCAGTTAGCATCAGTGGCTGATCTGTTCATTGAAACGGCGGCAGTTAGCATCAGAGGCTGATCTGTTCATTGAAACGGCGGCAGTTAGCATCAGAGGCTGATCTGTTCATTGAAACGGCTGCAGTTAGCATCAGAGGCTGATCTGTTCATTGAAACGGCTGCAGTTAGCATCAGAGGCTGATCTGTTCATTGAAACGGCTGCAGTTAGCACCAGAGGGCCTAATTCCCACACCGCGCGCTATCCACGTGACATCACCACCAGCGCACTCTCAGCGTCCAATCACACGGAGCCGTTCGGGACCAGATTAAAACTTTAACGAGTCCCCTGTTAAACATCAGACGGGACAACGCATGGAATAACAAGTGATGCAACCGGGGTCAGCAGACACAGCTGGGCGCCAGACGGAAAACGAGGGCTGAACGCTGAACAGGCCGCGCGGTAGGCCAAGCCTGCGGGTCTAAAAGGCGCTTTTAGGGAAGCGTGGCACACCGTCCCGCCGGCGGCGTGCCTCACAGAGGGGCGTGTGTTTTCGGGCAAAGGGCGCCCCGGGGCGAGGGAGCCAGGCAGGCCGGCCGGCCGGGCCGTCTCCAGACAGAGGGAGCGAGAGTCTGCCCGTAACACGGATCCGCTCAGGATGCGTGTCTAGACTAAACAGGGACAGAGCCGCGCTCACGAGGCTGGAATGGGAGGCATTCGGGAAAGAAAGGAAAAAAAAAAAGAAGGAAAGAAAAAAAAAACTGGAGCGTGGCTGAAGACTGTTTACAGTCAGAGAGAGAAACTACACCACGCAGAAAAATGACTACAAAAAAAAAAAAAAGGCTCTAGTGAATATTGGGGATTATGAAAGCAGCGGCGTGTAGCGCAGGGTTCAGAGCCACGGCCTGTGCGCCGCGGTCCGGACGGCGCGGTCAGGAGTGCGAGTGCTCAGACGCCGGGACCTGCGAGACCCAGACGAAGCGGCAGGAAGTGGCAGGGCGCGCATCTCGCTGCTGGTTTAAAGAAAAAAGAAAAAGAAAAAGAAAAAGAAAAAGAGAAAGAAAAGAAAGGGAAGAAGGGGGAGGGAGAAAAAGCACTGCTTTCACCAGCCGGCTCCAGGAAGCGGCAGAGCGCGCGAGTTCTAGGAAGCGCGGGGCGTTCTGTCGCCGTGGCGACGCCGCGGGCCTCCGCGGACGCAGGCGGGGACCTGGGTGCGTGAGGTCATGTGACGGGATGCAGCCCCTTGCGGCCAGCTTCCCTGTGTCACGGTGCGCACCCTGCACCCCTGCACCCCCGCACCCTCTGGGACGGGCACACCCACAGAGCTGCAGGGGAGGAGGAGAGCCACGCCCAGGTAGCCCCCCCACCCACAGCCAGCCAACCTGGCATCTCACCCTGGAGTAGCAGATGGTCGCCCATAGGGCAGCCAATCAATAACACAACCTAAAGGCGCTGGCCTCCAACAGGGGCAGCGGAATAGAGGGCCCTTCCCTTTGATTTCACACTGTTAACGGGGCAATAAAGATAAAGTTATGTACATTAATAAAACCTGAATGTTTTTATACGCTACGTATGAATCACTCGTGGGAGTCTGGGAAACCAAGGTTGTTAATTCATAACAAGACCAGACCAGGCCAGACGATGTACACGCCATGTGCACAAACGCACGCAAGTTTGGAAGGTAACAGTGAATCTGAAAGTCCGTACCTCTGTCCGTACTGGTACCAATTTAGTACACGTTCGTTTTAGAAAGCAACTCGCTGGTTTCACAATGAGAGGAAATCTATTCTCTTCGCACGGTTAGGTCACGATTCCTTGATTTCAGCGCGGGGCGCTGTGCATCGCCCTCTCGAACACAGGAACGGGCACTTGAATTACAAAGCCCTTAAGTGATTTAGTTTAATGGAATGTTGACAATTCGGTATTTTAGCTGACGCCTATCAAATCAGTTGAGCGTTTAGTGTACCGTGCTTCAGGGACTGAGTACAAGGGGAACGCGAGCAGCAACAATTCGGTACAAACAGCACATTTGCAGATGCAGCAACTCACTGTGAGGAGCAATGCATTCTGGGCTTCCCATGAGGGCGAGGAAGGTAAGAGAAGCATAAAAGGGGTTTAAGAAGTGCCGACACTCTCCATTATTAAGACGAAGCGTACCCGCTGGAGCAGAAAGGCAGAGACAATGACGACGTAAAGAGGGGAAACGGCCCTTTAAAGGAAAACAGCAGCGTCCGAAGGCGAGACTTACAGCCGGTGTCCTTGAGGCGGTTGATGGCGTTGGACAGAAGACGCACGCAGCCCAAGAAGCCAGCGCCCTGCTTCTTGTGGATCTTCTTGTGGTTCCACACGCTGATGGTGATGGAGTCAGACTTGCCGATGTATCTGGGTTTCAGGGAGGAGGTCGGGGGTGGGGGGGGGGAGAAGGGCTGTCAGTGTCAAGCGTTGCCATTGGAAACGCACATCAGGACAAGCACGCAGTGTCTTCGCTGGCAGCTGCCTGCTGGTGACGGGAGCAGCTGCTGGCCCACATCCTTACACACACGGCATGATGGGAAGGACAGCGCTGCAGGTGACCCCACGCCCAGCTGCACAGGCGGGGAAGGCGACACGCCCAGCGGCCGCTGTCAGCGCACACTTCACTGGGACTTTTCCCATGATGCACTGGGCGCCCCCTGCTGAGTACACACCTGCCCTGCCCTGGCAAAGACAAACACACCACGTTCAGACCGGAGAGTGGGACACTGCCTCTGCTGGGATTACCACAAACCAGCCTCTACCAGGATTATCACAAAACAGGCTCCACCAGGATTATCACAAACCAGCCTCTACCAGGATTATCACAAAACAGGCTCCACCAGGATTATCACAAACCAGCCTCTACCAGGATTATCACAAAACAGGCTCCACCAGGATTATCACAAACCAGCCTCTACCAGGATTATCACAAAACAGGCTCCACCAGGATTATCACAAACCAGCCTCTACCAGGATTATCACAAAACAGGCTCCACCAGGATTATCACAAACCAGCCTCTACCAGGATTATCACAAAACAGGCTCCACCAGGATTATCACAAACCAGCCTCTACCAGGATTATCACAAAACAGGCTCCACCAGGATTATCACAAACCAGCCTCTACCAGGATTATCACAAACCTGCCTCTACCAGGATTATCGCAAACCTGCCTCCACCAGGATTATCACAAACCAGTTTCCACTGGGATTATCACAAACCAGCCTCTACTGGGATTATCACAAACCAGCCTCTACTGGGATTACCACAAACCAGGCTTTTCCAGGATTATCATGGACTAGGCTCCACTGGGATCATCGTGGACTAGGCTCCACTGGGTTTCTCATCCAGGGGACGGCGTGTAACTCTGGCGCTCCGAACTGCGCGCGGGACGCCCCGTCCGTCTGGGCGCGAGGCAAACGGACGAGTCTGTGCGAAGCAGAGGAAGTCCCCCCCGGTCCTCCCCTCGCCCGGCGAACAAAAGACAGCTTCTCCCACAGGGTACTTACGGTAAACTTACACCATGGCTCTAATTACAACATTCCCAAAAGAGCCACCCCTGCTCCTCTCCCACCGAGCGGGAAAGGGGGTTTCTCCTCTCCACCAGCAGACAGACAGACAGACAGACAGACAGACACACACAAACACACAGACATGACCTCCGTCGTTCCACTACATAGAGGCCGCATTAGTCATCAATCCACTCTTTCATTTCACACCACTGACCGACTTTCAGTTCTCTGCCCCCCCCCCCCCCCCGCCCCCCCTCCCACCCCCACCCACAGAGAACAGCGCGTTTCATTAATTTCAGTCTCACTCTTTATTCATCGCCCTCACAGCTGTGCAACGCTCATATCGAAAGTCCCCGCCTAAATGAGACCCATGAGTCTGTGTTTTTGTACTTGGCAAAAGTTAATCAAGACTCATTTACTCTTTTTTGTAATTTTTTTTTTTTTTTTTTTTTAAGATCATTCCTGCTCTTTCTATAAAACGTTCTTACATGTTGCAAAACCCAGCGTCGTGGGAGAAAACGTGGAGGCAGACAACCCGGGCGATACAAATGAGAAACTGTCGTCTCGGGCTTGGGGGCTGGTAAACATTCCTCCTTTCAAAATGACACAGCAAATTCCGAGCGCTCTCTGGAGGGAAGCGTGTGAGCTCTGGAGAAGGCCAGGCTGGGGAGGGAAGCGTGTGAGCTCTGGAGAAGGCCAGGCTGGGGAGGGAAGCGTGTGAGCTCTGGAGAAGGCCAGGCTGGGGAGGGAAGCGTGTGAGCTCTGGAGAAGGCCAGGCTGGGGAGGGAAGCGTGTGAGCTCTGGAGAAGGCCAGGCTGGGGAGGGAAGCGTGTGAGCTCTGGAGAAGGCCAGGCTGGGGAGGGAAGCGTGTGAGCTCTGGAGAAGGCCAGGCTGGGGAGGGAAGCGTGTGAGCTCTGCGGGGAGAAGGCCAGGCTGGGGAGGGAAGCGTGTGAGCTCTGGAGAAGGCCAGGCTGGGGAGGGAAGCGTGTGAGCTCTGGAGAAGGCCAGGCTGGGGAGGGAAGCGTGTGAGCTCTGGAGAAGGCCAGGCTGGGGAGGGAAGCGTGTGAGCTCTGGAGAAGGCCAGGCTGGGGAGGGAAGCGTGTGAGCTCTGGAGAAGGCCAGGCTGGGGAGGGAAGCGTGTGAGCTCTGGAGAAGGCCAGGCTGGGGAGGGAAGCGTGTGAGCTCTGGAGAAGGCCAGGCTGGGGAGGGAAGCGTGTGAGCTCTGGAGAAGGCCAGGCTGCGGAGGGAAGTGTGTGAGCTCTGGAGAAGGCCAGGCTGGGGAGGGAAGCGTGTGAGCTCTGGAGAAGGCCAGGCTGGGGAGGGAAGCGTGTGAGCTCTGCGGGGAGAAGGCCAGGCTGGGGAGGGAAGCGTGTGAGCTCTGGAGAAGGCCAGGCTGGGGAGGGAAGCGATTAACGCCAGGCCTACAGTGCGGCTCCAGCGCTTCAGGAGACTCTGAGAACGCCGCACCTCCAGGCCTTTGTAAACAAACAGGAGGGACAGAGAGGTCTGCGCACGGCCACGGAGAACAAGAAGTATCCTACACTGTTCCTCTACCTCAGAACCAACGGCAGCGAAATGTTCAAGACGGGCGTCTGCCCAATGATAAAAGGTTTCTTTACGGCAGACTGAGCCTGCTGCTGCTGCTGTCCTGATGCGCTGTCCTTCCTTCCTGTCTGTTCACAGAGGCGACTGACCGGTGGAGAGGCGGAGAGTGTGTTCTGGCATGAAGGGCCGAGCCTGCGGGCAGGGTGACGTCACACGTGAGCCGTGCCATCTCGGACAGAACGTCCCTGATCTGTGCTCGGCTGCTCCGGTTCCTGGCGTGCTGCGTGTGTGTGTCTGTGTGTGTCTGTGAGTGAGCGTGTGTGTGTGTGTGTGTGTGTGTGAGTGAGTGTGTGCGTGTGAGTGTGTCTGTGTGTGTGTGTGTGCGTGTGTGTGTGTGAGAGTGTGAGTGTGCGTGCGTGCGTATGTGAGTGTGTGTGTGAGTGTGCGTGCGTGCGTGTGTGTGTGTGTGTGTGAGAGAGTGTGAGTGTGTGTGTGTGTGAGTGTGTGTGTGTGTGAGTGTGTGTGAGTGAGTATGTGTGTGAGTGTGTGTGTGTGTGTGTGTGTGTGTGAGAGAGTGTGTGAGTGTGTGTGTGTGCGTGTGTGTGTGTGAGTGTGTGTGTGAGAGTGTGTGTGTGTGTGTGTGCGTGTATATGTGTGCGTGTGAGTGTGTGTGTGTGTGTGTGTGAGTGAGTGTGAGTATGTGTGTGAGTGTGTGTATGTGTGTGTGTGTGAGTGTGAGTGTGTGTGTGTGTGTGAGTGTGTGTGTGTGTGTGCTCTGCTGCTGCCCACAGACTGCAGCTGTGTGTGAGCTCCAGAGCCAGCAGAGCAGAAAGGCAGGAACAGCGAGTGTCTGAGGAAATGAAAGGGGCAGCAGGTCCGAGCTCTGAATCACTGCATCCATTTAACCGTGTGCCTGTGAGGTGCCCCCATACCCATCCGTGGGGCTTCAGCAGAGCCCAGCAGGCCGCAGGAGCAGCCAGTTCCTGGAGCGCGCACACAGGTGCGCCCGAGCGGCCAGGAGAGCAGCTGGCGAGGGACCAGCGCTCGGCCTCGGGTGGGCTGAGCGGTGGCAGGCTGCCAGCGAGACTCCCCATCTGCCAATCCCGGCATGCAAGTCACTTCCTCTGACAGCGTCAGGGGGTCAGGGGTCAGGGGTCACCGGCGGTCCGTGCCCCGGTGACGTCGCGGCCCGTGTGACGACGCGTCCGCTCGGCTCTGTGGACGCAGTCGCGAACGCGGAAACGCACACGTGCGAACCTGCGTGCGTGCGCTTGCACACGCTGACCCCCCTTCCCGCCACAGCGAGGAGCCCGTGTGAAGTGTGAACGCAGACCCAGTCTCGGAGACGGGAAGCGCAGGCGCTGTCCTCTCCTCACAGCCCAACCGCTGCTTAAAACCCAAAGACACAGGGCTTAGGACAGCGTGCGCACGCGCTCAGTACACACACGCTCAGTGCACACGCTCAGTACACACGCTCAGTACACAAGCTCAGTACACACATGCTCAGTGCACACGCTCAGTACACACGCTCAGTACACAAGCTCAGTACACACATGCTCAGTGCACACGCTCAGTACACACGCTCAGTACACAAGCTCAGTACACACATGCTCAGTGCACACGCTCAGTGCACACGCTCAGTACACACGCTCAGTACACAAGCTCAGTACACACATGCTCAGTGCACACGCTCAGTACACACGCTCAGTGCACACGCTCAGTACACACGCTCAGTACACAAGCTCAGTACACACATGCTCAGTGCACACGCTCAGTACACACGCTCAGTGCACACGCTCAGTACACACATGCTCAGTACACACGCTGAGTGCACACGCTCAGTACACACGCTCAGTACACACGCTCAGTGCACACACACTCAGTGCACACGCTCAGTGCACACGCTCAGTACACATACGCTCAGTACACACATGCTCAGTACACACGCTGAGTGCACACGCTCAGTACACACGCTCAGTACACACGCTCAGTGCACACACACTCAGTACACACGCTCAGTGCACACGCTCAGTACACACATGCTCAGTACACACGCTGAGTGCACACGCTCAGTACACACGCTCAGTACACACACTCAGTACACACACTCAGTACACACATGCTCAGTGCACACGCTCAGTGCACACGCTCAGTACACACACGCTCAGTGCACACGCTCTCAGTGCACACGCTCTCAGTGCACACGCTCAGTACACACACTCAGTACACACGCTCAGTACACACATGCTCAGTACACACGCTCAGTACACACACGCTCAGTGCACACGCTCTCAGTGCACACGCTCAGTGCACACGCTCTCAGTGCACACGCTCAGTACACACACTCAGTACACACGCTCAGCGCACATGCTCAGTACACACATGCTCAGTGCACACGCTCAGTACACACACGCTCAGTACACACGCTCAGTACACACGCTCAGTACACACATGCTCAGTGCACACGCTCAGTACACACGCTCAGTGCACACGCTCAGTACACACACGCTCAGTACACACGCTCAGTGCACACGCTCAGTGCACACGCTCAGTACACACACGCTCAGTACACACGCTCAGTGCACACGCTCAGTGCACACGCTCAGTACACACACGCTCAGTACACACACGCTCAGTGCACACATGCTCAGTGCACACGCTCAGTACACACACTCAGTGCACACGCTCAGTACACACAAGCTCAGTACACACGCTCAGCGCACACGCTCAGTGCACACGCTCAGTACACACGCTCAGTGCACACGCTCAGTACACATACGCTCAGTGCACACGCTCGGTACACACGCTCAGTACACATACGCTCAGTGCACACGCTCGGTACACACGCTCAGGACACACGCTCAGTGCACACGCTCAGTACACGCACTCAGTGCACACACTCAGTGCACACGCTCAGTACACGCTCAGTACACACACTCAGTACACACACGCTCAGTGCACACGCTCAGTACACACACGCTCAGTGCACACGCTCAGTGCATGCGCTCAGTACACAAGCTCAGTACACACGCTCAGTACACAAGCTCAGTACACACACGCTCAGTGCACACGCTCAGTGCATGCGCTCAGTACACAAGCTCAGTACACACGCTCAGTACACACGCTCAGTACACAAGCTCAGTGCACACGCTCAGTACACACGCTCAGTGCACACGCTCAGTGCACACGCTCAGTGCATGCGCTCAGTACACACGCTCAGTACACAAGCTCAGTACACACACGCTCAGTGCACACGCTCAGTGCATGCGCTCAGTACACAAGCTCAGTACACACGCTCAGTGCACACGCTCAGTGCACACGCTCAGTACACAAGCTCAGTGCACACGCTCTCAGCGCACACGCTCAGCGCACACGCTCAGCGCATGTGCTCGCCCGTGACGCAGCGAGGGCACACGGGACGTGCGGTGTGGGCTGGCCGCCAGTGTTGTCACCGTCAACAGAGAGCGTCCGCCGTGTCACATGACGCACGTCCCACTCAGACTCGCCCGGGCTGAGAGCTACGTTTGAGGCCACTTACTGCACACACGAAAAACCAGGACAACCACTCCACAGTGCATGCTGAGGGCAGCTCTGGGAAATACAGCGCGATTTACCCTGAGCAGACAGCACTGAAATTAGAGGCAATTTAAAAACGTTTGTCCCCAGATTTAGCAGCGAAAAACCCCTCAGTTTGAAATTCCTGACGGTAGTTTCTCACCACCGAAACCCATTAAACTCGACAAAATTCCTGCAGTTAATCTGCGGACTGTGGATGGTGCTGAAGCACCCCAAGAGCACGGTGATGTCATCGCCATGGACAAGCCCCTCCCCCCACGGCCTGCTCAGCATGGAGCCACAGCATTGCAACCTCACAGAGAGAACCCAAACACAAAGGAAAAGGGCTCCTCCTCAGCGAGGAAGAGGGCTCCTCAGTGAGGAAAAGGCCTCCTCGGTGAGGAAAAGGCCTCCTCAGCGAGGAAAAGGGCTCGGCGAGGAAAAGGGCTCCTTGGCGAGGAAAAGGGCTCCTCGGCAAGGAAAAGGGCTCCTCAGTGAGGAAAAGGCCTCCTCGGCGAGGAAAAGGGCTCCTCGGCGAGGAAAAGGGCTCCTCGGCGAGGAAAAGGGCTCCTCAGCGAGAGCTCTCTCACCGAGTGACTAATCTGGACTCCGGAGGAAGGAAATCAAGGGGAAAACCAAAAAATTAATCACAAAACGGCCTGAATTCCTAGACACAAACATGGGAAAGACAAACAGCTCCGTGATAAGGCCACAGAAAGCTTTCGGTTTTCGGGAGTACAGGTTGAATAAGCGCCCTCCCCCCGCTGTGGCCCGAGGAGCCCGGGCATCACATGACCAGCTGAGGAAAACAGAAACCGCGCAGTTTCTCACAAACACAGGTCCAATCCCAGCAGCCCGATGACCTCATGCCATCAATCAGAAAACTCCGGCAACAGCCTCGGCTGCGTTGCTTCGGCTGTGTTCCGAACTGGAGATTAGCAACCGCGGGAGGGCGTCGCCGCTCTGGAGCGCTGACCCCGCCCCTATTTGTCACAGTTTGTACATTCCCTGCATATCAAGACACCCACGACACCTGTCTCTTGATCGCACGCCACACACACACACACACACACGCACACACACAGCAGCGCATTCGCACACACACACACATACACAGCAGCACATTCGCACACACACACACACACACACACACACAGCAGCGCAAACCCACACCGCATCACAAGTGCCATGGCTACCAGACGGCCTGACGCAAGAGGTTGTGCAACCGTGCGAACCGTCGGCCAGCCTCGGCTAAGCCCAGGTGTGTACGCGGCGGCGGGGTGGGGGGGGGGGGGAAGAGGAGGGCGGGCGGGGCTCACAGGTCGTAGTGCTGGTTCCACTTGGGGTCGAGCGTGTTCCTCACAGTGTCCGTGGAGTGGCATTGCCCCGAGCCGTCCACCACCACCTTGGCGAAGGGGTCAGGCAGCCCTGCATCAGGAAGCAGAAGAGCAGTGCAGAGTCAGCGCACGCGGTCACACACTCACACACACACACACACACACACACACACACACACTCACACTCACACTCACACACACACACACACACACACACACACTCACTCACACAGACACACACACGTACACGCACACGCAGACACACACTCACACACACAGACACACACACACTCACTCACTCACTCACACACACACTCACACTCACACTCACACTCACACTCACACTCACACTCACACTCGCTCACACACACACACACACACACACACACAGACACACTCACACTCTCGCTCACACACACACACACACACACACACACACACACACAGAGTCGTGTGCGGTTGCAGAAGGACAGGACGCGCTCCGCTCACCTTCCACAAACCGAGCGCTCACTCATAATTAGCCGAGCGCGGGACGAGGCTGAGATTCCGCGGCGCCCGGGGGGGTCGTTAGGGGGGAATTAACGCGCGCGGTGCTGCGCTGCTGTGCTAGTGGCTCGGGGAATGCACGACTGGGGCGGGGGGGGGGGGGGGGGGCAGATACTGTGACACGCGTGCTCTCTCACAGCCGCAACCCTGGGCAGTGATACCGCCCAACCCGCCCCCCCGCCCCCTCCCCCCTCGCCCCTCCTCTCCCACCCCCATCCCCCCCCCCCCGCCGCCCTGCGTGCGGGCGAAACCGGTTGAGTCACATCGGGCCGCGCGCTGCCCCCGCCGTGTCCATGGCGACGCGTACACAGGGACTGGGGGGGGCGGGGGGGGGGAGGGGGTGCCTACCGACAGACCAGCGCCAGGCGGCTGGAAGGGGGAAGGAACACAGGAAGCGCCGGACGCACAGCCGCAGACCCCGCCGCGCACAGACAAACAAGCCGCGCGGGCCGCTGCCATGGAAACCATGAATGACAACAACCGAATCATTTATTTTTATCACGCTTCCACTTTTTAAAAAAAATAAACAAAAAAAACAAAACACAATAGAGGAACTTACGTCTGAGGCGCTGCTGGACTAAAACAGGTCTGTTGAGACTGTGAAGGGCTTATGGGCTTTTGAGATTGCAATGAAGTCTTTTTGCATTAGCGTTGCCAAATCTGGTTGGCAGTGTAGTACACAGGATAGGGACCCGACCTGGGATGCAAAGAGTTGCGGGTTCGATTCCCAGCTGGGCTGCTGCTGTACCATTGAGCGAGGCACTTAACCTAAACCGCTTCGGTAAAATATCAATACTGCATGAATGGACTGGACGTTTAAAATCTTTTTCAATTTTATATCGGTGCAAGTTGCTCAAATTGACTGTATTTTTATTTATTCCTCAGATCACTCTCGGTTACTTTGAAAGAGACAGTCGCGGTATTAGAATCCATCTCGGAGCCCGTCGTAAATGCGCTTTCACAGATGTGCTTGTGCAAATAACTTCAGATAAATTTAGATTCTAAAAAAATGGCCACAACTGTACTGTTAATATGGGGGGGAGGGGCTACAATTTCTTCACACGAACATAAACGTTTTGTGAAAGGTGACTGGTAGGGGTGACATAGCTCAGGAGGTAAGAGCGGTTGTCTGGCAGTCGGAGGGTTGCCGGTTCGATCCCCCGCCCTGGGCGTGTCGAAGTGTCCCTGAGCAAGACACCTAACCCCCTGTGAGTGTGTGAGTGTGTGTGTGAATGGGTGAATGAAAGGCATCAATTGTAAAGCGCTTTGGATAAAAGCGCTCAATAAATGCAGTCCATTTACCATCCATTTAGAGACACGTCTCTTTCCTGTGCAAGGCAAACCCAACGTTGTGCTGTAAAATTGCCCGTGTGAAGTGGGGGTTGGATCTCCCTGCCGTCAGCTTCGAAGGGGAGAGAAACCCTGCGACACTTTCTGTAGAAGATCCACTTCAACACTCAGCCGCAATGACTGCTTTTTGTCTTGCACCATGAAGCTCAGTATTAGATTTTTTAGAAAATAAAAGTCCCTCTCAATCCCCGCTCCTGAAAGAGTCCCCCATAAGGCCGCAGCCCTCCGCCCTCTCGCTACTGAACGCGCCGCAAGCTGAGCTGCTCGCTGGCTGGTCTTATCTGCTCAACATGACCCACATATTACTGGAGTCCTAGGGGACATCCCACACTGCAGACTTCAAAGCAGACAAGCACTGGCAAAAAAAAAAACGGAAAAAAAAAAACTATGGAAATTTGCAGGGAACGGTGGTACAGAAATAGAGCTCTAAAAATGGGTTACTTACGAAAGAAGTCTTTCTTCGACAGGTTTTTCGCACACAGGACTGCGGGAAGAGGAGAAAAAGGGACGTTAGTATTTTATGAAGACATAAAAACACACAGTCATTCATTCATCACATTACCGGTGATGGAACAACACGTGATATTACAGAGAACTGCAGCGATGTTTCACAATGACAAAGATAAAATTACAAGCCGGGTAAAATTAAACCACAAGGACAGGTTTTATTTATTTTTTTTCCCCTCCCAGTTTGAGGACAGGTTCCACTTCGTGCTTTCATGGACCTTTCCCATTTCTCTGGCCCCTAGGGTGCACACGAGAACCCAGGGTTAGGCAAAGCTATTCAGGAAGCAGGTTCTCTAAAAATGCAACCTCCACATTATCCCGGAATTCCTGGGTTGCTTGACCCAAATCTGTGGTCTCCCTTGGCAACCACGAGTGTAAAGCCATGCATGCAGACACATCCCCCTCCTCCTCCTCCTCCTCCTTCTCCTTCTCCTTCTCCTCCTCCTTCAGGAGTGGCGAGGAGCCTCTCTGTTAAATATTGAGCAGACGTTCTTTCCTGCAGGAAGTGAGCCCCCCAGGGTCTACACCACAGCCAAGCCGAGGGCTTTCAGGAGACCAGCTAGCAGCAGCAGCCTATCAGAGAAGACTCACGCGGGCCGGGCATGGTGTGGGTGTGGTAATGACATCACAGAGGCTCCTCACGCAGACAGGTGAATGGAAAGCATTTCCCGCAGTGTACAAAGGAATGTGGCGACTGCATCAGCGTGTTCGCGCTTATGTGTACACACACACCACACCACACACACACCACACCGCACCCACGCACGCGCACCCACGCACGCGCACACACATGCACACACACACACACACACACACCACACACACGCGCACCCACGCGCGCACCCACGCACGCATGCACACACACACCACACACACACCACACCACACCACACACACGCACGCACACACACACACACCACACACACACACCACACCACACACACTCGCACCCACGCACGCGCGCGCACACACACACACACACACCACACACCGCGCACACACGCATGCACGCACACACACACACACACACCACACAACACACGCACATGCACGCAGAGGCTAAACACAATGCAGCACCATAAATACTCAGAGTAATGAAGGGCTTGTGAGGAATGGGTGCCTTGTCTCGTACACAGACGAACACAGAGCTCAGGCTGCTGAACAGCGCTCAGAGCGAGAGCGCGCACGAGCACGAGCACGAGCACGAGCACGAGCACGAGCACGAGCACGAGCACGAGCACGAGCACGAGCACGAGCGTGACCCAGAGAGCCGGGCGAGCGAGAGCCGTAATTACAGCCCAGCGGCTCTCTCTCTCTCTCTCTCTCTCTCTCCCCATACCCCCCCCCCCCTGCAGCGAGATCTCCAGCACAAGGCCCCTGCCCCCCCCCCCAAAAACAGCTGTGTGTAGCTGCCCCACTCAAACAGCTGTGAGATTTCATAACAGGGGCGGAGGGAGAGGAATGCGTGTTCCATGGAAGGCTGTGTGCGTGTAACCCCCCCGCACTGCGGCACGGCGACCCCCCCCCACGCCCCCACGCCCCCCCCCCACCCCGCTCCCCTGTTGCAGCCGATCTGGGCCTCCTCCTGCAGACTCGCACTCCAAGCCGCGTCCGGGACAGGCTGACTTTGAGGTCCGGGGGTGGGGTGGGGTGGGGGGGGGATGGGGTGGCAGGACGCCTCGCGGAAAAGGAGTGCGTCAGCGCGCCCGTCTCTGTCCTCCAGGGCGATCCCCAGACATTCCTGAGGAGGACTGCGGAGAGGAGCAGTTGTCTGGCCTCGTCAAGGAAAAGGGGGGGTGGGCCGGGGGGGGTGGGGGGGGGGGGGGTCAGGGAGTCTGACCCTCTCGGCCTCCCGTTCACCCTGAGACAGACTCCAGGGTCTGCGTGCTGGGGAGTGCCAGAGAGCAGACTGACGATCCTCACACTCTCTGTGGAATGTGCTAATGGGAGGGGAAGGGGGGGGAGGGGGCAGCCGAACCCCGCCCCCCTTCACACAGGTGGGCCAATCCAAAGCACCGCTTCAGCGGAATGACGCCGTCGACAGTCCTCGTCCCTCCCCTTGGGGCGGCGGCTTTGGGGCAGGGGGTTTTGGGGCGGGGGCTTGGCCCGCCGCCAGCCCTGGCGAGAGCGCGGACTCTCCAAACCCAGCGTGCGCACGCTAACGAGACGCAGCTGCCCCACAGAACGGGCTCCACCTGCGTACCCGTCCCGCTCGCCCCCGTCCGCACCGGGCCCGGCTCGGCCGCAGTACTCTCCCAATGAAGGCGAGAGACGAGCGTTTGAGAGCGGGGGACGCAGGGGGCCACAGGGGGCCACAGGGGGACGCAGGGGGACACAGGGGGCCACAGGGGGCCGCAGGGGGATGCAGGGGGACACAGGGACCCCAGCGGGGCTTCACGCTGCAGCTCCATTCTGCTCTGCTGTGCTCTCTCTCTCTCTCTAACCTCACTCTGGCACCTGCCAATCACGACGGGGCTTTCAAAACCAGAGCCCTGTCAGGGGGCGGGGCACCGGTGAACACCCACGTTTCACTGCCAGCCTCCAACGGCAGCATCCAATAAGCACTCAAATGTGGACAGAAGCATCTGCGGCCCCAACGCAGGCCCAACGAAGCCCCAACGCAGGCCCAACGAAGCCCAAACGCGGGATATCTTCCGGGCAGCTGAGTCTTTTCGCATGGAGGCTGTGAGCTGCCCAGAGGCTAGCATGCTACAGAAAGGCCCTGGAAGAAGTCAATGAGCATCTGATAGAAAATAGCTTCTAAACAACAGATAATTCTAGGAGACAGACTAATGCACTGATCTGTGTAGTTTAATCAAGCAGATAATGCTAATTTAAAAAAACATCATTGCCTGCTGGTTGTAATTAAACACTCTTACAATTAATTAATAATGTGAGTCAAAGTAAGTGGAAGGGAGGCTGTTTATTTAGGTGCATGAGCGTGTGAGTTATTAGTTTAGAAAGCCCTCCTGCCCAGCCCACAGCAGAGCGGCGATATCCCACTTACGGGCCACTCCATGCTGGGACCCCAAGACTGGGGAGAAAACCACGTGGTGTGTGTGGTGTAGCGTAACACAGTGATCACATGACTCATTAGCATTTTACTTCCTGTAAGAGGAAGTTAATGAGGAATAACAACACACTTCTAACCTGGCTTAACATCATAATGGATACATACTACACACACGCGCATATTACAGTGCTAAAAATCAGTCCCCTGAGCATTATGTAAGGTGTTGAGTGGAACAGCGAGCAGAGACAGCAGCTGCTCGTCCCGCCGTGAGACGCCTCCCTCGCCTGAGCACTTCTGGAGAACCACACGGCAGCCGAGCCTCATCGACACGTCTCCATGCGCACAGGGAACAGAGCGCGGCACACCTGCGCGTTCGCCTGCGTTACCGTGGCAGCGCCGCGGAGTCCCAGCTCAAGCGTTGCGGGGGAAGATGGAGGGTGAGCGGCAGGGTCTAAACCTGCGTTACAAGCCAACCCCCCACCCCCAACCCACCCCCAACCGCCCCCATCTACTCCACTGCCGGCACTATCTACCCACCGCTAACTCTGGGCCCGCAAATATGCGCCTTGTGTAAACATTTACGCTAAATGGAAGGGGGAGAAGGAGAAAGATAAAGACGAGACTAAATGAGAGTCTGCATGGGGGGAGAGAGATGAGAGGGCTGAGATAAGGGAGGCATTCTGCACTCGGGCAGCAGTGGGACTGAGCTCTGCTCCAGAGTAGCCTGCTTCATTACTCACCCATCTGGCATGCACCTCTCCCTCTCTCTCTCTCTCCCCCCCCTCTCTCTCCCTCTCTCCGTCTCCCTCTCTCCCCCTCTCTCTCTCTCCCTCTCACTCTCTCCGTCTCTCTCTCTCCCTCTCAGTCTCCCTCTCCGTCTCCCTCTCTCCCCCCCTCTCTCCCCCCCCCTCACTCTCTCCGCCTCCCTCTCTCCTCCCCCTCTCTCCCTCTCAGTCTCCCTCAGTCCCCCTCTGTCTCCCTCTCTCTCTCCCTCTCAGTCTCCCTCAGTCCCCCTCTGTCTCCCTCTCTCTCTCCCTCTCAGTCTCCCTCAGTCCCCCTCTGTCTCCCTCTCTCTCTCCCTCTCAGTCTCCCTCAGTCCCCCTCTGTCTCCCTCTCTCTCTCCCACTCTCTCTCCATCTCTCTCACTCTGTCTCCCACTCTCTCTCTCCATGTCTCCCTCTCTCTCTCCCTATCGCTCCCTCTCTGTATCCCATTCTCTCTCTTTCTCCCCCCCCCTCTGCCCCCCCCCCTCCCCTCTGTCCCCCCCCCCCTCCCTCTCCCACTCCCCCCCCTCTCTCTCCCTCTCTCTCCACGCCGGGCGCTGCTGTTTGAGGCTTCTCATTACTTATTTACAGGGGGTGAAGGGCAGGTGATGGAGCACTTTCCATTCTCACGTCTCCCTCCCAGGATGCCTCAGCGGCCCTGCGTCCACACTGCCCTGAAACACGCTGCCACTGTGGATGTGGGATGTGGGGAGAATGTGGGGAGGATGCTGGGAGGGGAGGATGTGGGGAGGATGCTGGGAGGGGAGGATGTGGGGAGGGAGGATGTGGGGAGGATGCTGGGAGGGGAGGATGTGGGGAGGATGTGGGGAGGGGAGGATGTGGGGAGGACGCTGGGAGGGAGGATGTGGAGGGATGTGGGGAGGGGAGGATGTGGGGAGGATGTGGGAGGGGAGGATGTGGGGAGGATGCTGGGGAGGGGAGGATGTGGGGAGGATGCGGGGAGGGGAGGATGTGGGGAGGATGTGGGGAAGGGGAGGAGGACTGTGGGGAGGATGTGGGGAGGATGTGGGGAGGATGTGGGGAGGAGAGGATGTGGGGAGGATGTGGGGAGGGATGTGGGGAGGATGAGGGGAGGATGTGGGGAGGATGCGGGGAGGGGAGGATGTGGGGAGGATGTGGGGAGGGGAGGATGTGGGGAGGACGTGGGGAGGATGTGGGGAGGGAGGATGTGGGGAGGATGCTGGGAGGGGAGGATGTGGGGAGGATGTGGGGAGGGGAGGATGTGGGGAGGACGCTGGGAGGGAGGATGTGGGGAGGATGTGGGGAGGACGCTGGGAGGGAGGATGTGGGGAGGATGTGGGGAGGGGAGGATGTGGGGAGGATGCTGGGAGGGGAGGATGTGGGGAGGATGTGGGGAGGGGAGGATGTGGGGAGGACGCTGGGAGGGAGGATGTGGGGAGGATGTGGGGAGGGGAGGATGTGGGGAGGATGTGGGGAGGGGAGGATGTGGGGAGGATGTGGGGAGGGAGGATGTGGGGAGGACGCTGGGAGGGAGGATGTGGGGAGGACGTGGGGAGGATGTGGGGAGGGGAGGATGTGGGAGGATGTGGGGAGGGGAGGACGTGGGGAGGATGTGGGGAGGATGTGGGGAAGGGAGGATGTGGGGAGGACGCTGGGAGGGAGGATGTGGGGAGGGGAGGATGTGGGGAGGGGAGGATGTGGGGAGGATGTGAGGAGGGGAGGACGTGGGGAGGACGCTGGGAGGGGAGGATGTGGAGAGGGGAGGATGTGGGGAGGATGTGGGGAGGGGAGGACGTGGGGAGGATGTGGGGAGGATGTGGGGAGGACGCTGGGAGGAGGATGTGGGGAGGATATGGGGAGGGGAGGATGTGGGGAGGATGTGGGGAGGGGAGGACGTGGGGAGGATGTGGGGAGGGGAGGATGTGGGGAGGACGTGGGGGAGGATGTGGGAGGGGAGGATGTGGGGAGGATGTGGGAGGGGAGGACGTGGGGAGGATGTGGGGAGGATGTGGGGAGGGGAGGATGTGGGGAGGATGCTGGGAGGATGTGGGAGGATGTGGGGAGGAGAGGATGTGGGGAGGATGTGGGGAGGGGAGGATGTGGGGAGGATGCAGGGAGGATGTGGGGAGGACGCTGGGAGGGAGGATGTGGGGAGGATATGGGGAGGGGAGGATGTGGGGAGGATGTGGGGAGGGGAGGACGTGGGGAGGATGTGGGGAGGGGAGGATGTGGGAGGACGTGGGAGAGGATGTGGGGAGGGGAGGATGTGGGGAGGATGTGGGGGAGGGGAGGACGTGGGGAGGATGTGGGGAGGATGTGGGGAGGGGAGGATGTGGGGAGGATGCTGGGAGGATGTGGGGAGGATGTGGGAGGAGAGGATGTGGGGAGGATGTGGGGAGGGGAGGATGTGGGGAGGATGCAGGGAGGATGTGGGGAGGATGTGGGGAGGATGTGGGGAGGGGAGGATGTGGGGAGGATGTGGGGAGGGGAGGATGTGGGGAGGACGCAGGGAGGATGTGGGGAGGGGAGGATGTGGGGAGGACGCGGGGTTGCTAGGGACAGCACTCGCTGTGGTAAGCGCGCGCTGGGTTTCGGGTGCCTCATTTCCAGCTGTACGGGACGGTAGACACGCTGGGGTCCCGAACCCCAAACGGGGGCCCAATTTCTGGCCCGGGGAGAGGGAGAGGGAGCAGCGAGCGGTCGCCGCGGGAAACGGCCGCTGAGCTCACCTCCCCGTGCGGACGGGCTCCAGGAGGGGGGGTAATGACAGGGAGGGGCGGCGGCTCCGTCGCGCTCGCGCCTCTGGGCCAGCGGGCGGCGGCGGCGTTCGGGGCCAGCGCAGGGCCCGGACCTTTCACGGGACGGGGCTAAACTGGGACGGGACGCGAAAATAGCCCCGGCGTCCAGGCGATGAGCCGGAGAGCGCAGCGGCGGCAGCCACCAAAATTACAGAGCCGGCAGACAACCGGGGCACCGACCAAATTACACTGGAACACGGCAACCGGGACAGCGACCAAAATTACACAGACGCTCAGACAAATCACCACACGGGAGACCAGCGGGGGGAACAAACCAAATTACACCCTAAAAAACAACAAAAAAAACCATCGGGACACCAATCAAACTGCGCTACAAAACCGCACAGTCTGGGGAGAAACCGAACTTACACGGAGACACACGCAGGGCGCCGATCACACCGACCCCGTTCCTCTGTGGGGAAAGGTTTCAGAGCCGGCCGGGCTGTGAACAGGGCCCGGGACGTCCAGGGAAACGGGAGCGGCGCGCTAGCAGAGGCGCGCGCGCGCTCGCCCGCGGTCCTGTTCCTCTGCGCTGAGCTTAAAAGCGATCGGCTGGCCAGCGGAACGACACGAGCGTGCGTCACCGCGGTAACGATGTCTCTCTCGCGGCCGCGGCGGTTTAGCGGCGACCGCGGTGAGGGGCGCTGGCCGCGCGGCGCTCGGCTCTGACACGTCCAGCGGGGGTGGGACTCCCACGAAGCCGCGGTCCCTAAAACGTCACACTGCGGGGGGGGGGGGTGTGGAAAGCGGCCCCCCCCCTGCCACCCCAGCTCGCCACGGCCCATACAACCATCAGCGGAGTGGGGGCGGGGGGCTTGAATGGAGAGCAGGCACCTTGGGTTCCAGGCCCATTCATCCTGGGGGGATGAGATCCAGTGGGGGGTTGGGGGTTGGGGGGGGCAGGCATTAGCGGGATTAGGGGGCCGAGGGGGCGTGTCTCTGGAGCCCGGCCGCACAGCAGCGGGAGCCGCCCGGCGGCGCGCTAACGATTCCCCGAGGCTCCGCCTCCCACTCTCGCCCCCAAACTCCCTCCCCCCCCACCCCCGCTACGCCCCCTGCATTACCCCTGCGTGCTTCTGCGAATGCGCTCTCTTTAAACGCCCTCTTTCACATCCTTCAATAGCCCACATCTCTTTTCTTCGCACATCGTTTCATTCGGCCCAAAGCAGCAGAAATGAAAGCGAGGGACGTGGAATGGAGAGAAGGAGAGAAAGCGGGGAGGGACAGGGGGAGGGAGAGAGAGAGCAAGAGAGAGGGAGAGACAGAGAGAGAGAGAGCGGTAGAGAGACAGAGAGAGAGAGAGCGGTAGAGGGACAGAGAGAGAGAGACAGAGAGAGAGAGCGGTAGAGGGACAGAGAGAGTGAGAGAGAGAGCGGTAGAGGGGCAGAGCGTGTGAGAGAGAGAGCGGTAGAGGGGCAGAGCGTGTGAGAGAGAGAGCGGTAGAGGGACAGAGCGTGTGAGGGAAAGGCCAGCCGCAGCTGCAGAAACACAGAGGCATGTGCTCGCTAATTCTCTGCGGACAGATAATCAAACGGCCCCTGACACCTTCTAATCTGAGTAATACGCTAAACTGCTGATGGTGTCCTCTCTGTGGTCCAAACGCACAGCACAGTGCTGCAGAGAGAGACTGTGCCCGTACAGCACAGTGCTGCAGAGAGAGACTGTGCCCGTACAGCACAGTGCTGCAGAGAGAGACTGTGCCTGTACAGCACAGTGCTGCAGAGAGAGACTGTGCCCGTACAGCACAGTGCTGCAGAGAGAGACTGTGGCCGTACAGCACAGTGCTGCAGAGAGAGACTGCGGCCGTACAGCACAGTGCTGCAAAGAGAGACTGTGCCCGTACAGCACAGTGCTGCAGAGAGAGACTGGGGCGTGTGCACGTGCGGATATTCCGCAGAGAAGGGGGGGGGGGTTATGCCAGTGCAGGGGCATACCCAACGCCCTAAGGATGACAGGCCGCCTCAGAAGGCATTTTAACAGATGGAAGATGACAGCGGGGGTATGGGGGGGGGGGGGGGGGGGTGAAGCCAGCCAGCATTGAGCTCTGGATGGCATTTTGCTTCTCTCCTCAGTCCGAATGTTAGATTTCTCAATACAATGTACAGTGCTCCGGGCTTGATTAATTATGCCTGCCATTGTTAACCGAGATGGGAATAAGGTCCAGCACACAGGGCGTGTGAAATATGTTAACTAATGTAGGTACTGCAAGGCAGGCGGGGCACTGCAGCCTTTGAGTGATGGCTGCTGGGAGATCTGCTCCTCAGCCTGTCAGCTACTCCATGGCTCCTGGAGCATTACTGGAGTGAACAATCCCAGCAGTGATCGCTCAGCTCCTGTTATTGCCACTAAAGACACATTACAGAGAGCACACAGCAATGTTCTCATGAAGACCATCTACTGTACATTACTGTAAGAGTTCCCAAAGACGATCTGCCTGGGGTCAAATACTGAAATACACCAAAATATCCTCACCAGGAAAATAACATCTACTGACTGAAGCTTAAAGGGTCTAATAAATTCAGGGGGGGCCATTTTTTGGTCAAAGGGGGCCACACACAAACCGTTAACACGGTCATAATCTCCAAAAATTCACCAAACCTCAAATTACCCAAAAGCAGCCACGCGGTGTAGTGTGACAAAGAAACTTCCAGAATACCCACTAGACCTTCGGACACAAACCAAATATTTTTTTTTGTGGCGTGGGTAAATGCATATTTCTTTGCTGAAGAAAACACAGTTTCGCAGAAATTGTTCCAAAATAGCATTATCAACAAAGTACATATTAGTCTGCCCATACAGGAAAGAGGGTCTAGCCTTTTTAACATAGGGTTAGAATTTCTACATGGTTCAAGGGTGTTATGACATGACCCTGAAGATGTGGCATTATAGTTTTTTAAGGTTTTTAAAGCTGCTGAAAAAAATTAAATAACACCCATCCCTTTAATTCCGGGTATAATTTGCACCTGCAAAGATATGGGAAACCAAACAGTCATGCAACGTAGCATTTTAACAGCCCATGAGGGAAACCGATTTCTCGGCTGCATGAACTTCAGTATTACATGGTCAATTTAGCCCAATTAGAGTCCAGATATTAGTGAATGAAAGCAAGGTGTTACAGTCAATTTGGGACGAAGGAGAAAGCCATTAACAATTCCTCACGTTAACAGTGTTCGGACAGCACGACATGGCTTCACCCAGGAAAATAACACTTTCATTATCAAAGTTTCACTTTCATTATTAAAGTAGGTAAAATGTTACCCCTATATAGGAGTTCTTTGATGGACATCCAGATCTGGACATCCAAATCCAAAATGTCATTATATTCAATCCTTAACATCACCAGTATCTGCCTACTTTGTGAATAGTACATACAAAAAATAGGAGATTTAAATGAGACAGATATTCATACTAACATTCTATGAAAATGGAAGGACATTTTTATCAACCATGGAAAATTTATTTGGGGGGCTGCTGGAGAGCTCATCCTGTGAAGATACTGTGGGGGCAGTGTAGTGTAATGGGTAAGAAACTGGTCTTGTAACCTAAAGGTCACGGGTTTCAATTCCCGGGTAGGACACTGCCGTTGTACCCTTGAGCAAAGGTACTTAAACCTGCATTGCTTCATTATGTATCCAGCTGTATGAACGGATGCAGTGTAAATGCTATGTAAAAAGTTGTGTAAGTCGCTCTGGATAAGAACGTCTGCTAAATGCCTGTAATGTAATGTAATGTAATACTGTTCTAAGGATAGTGCCAATAAAGCCTCTATTTCCAGACATTCGTGTTTATGCGACAGGCAGAGTTATCCTCTCTCACTGTCGGTTTCGCAAAAGGGGGTGGGGACTTCAAAGGTGACGCCAACCGTTTCGTCTGAACGCCGAGCTTTCGATGTGCGATTAATAATACTGTATCGAGCCTCTAGCCTTCGCCGCAGAGAGTGCAGCCCTGGGCCTAGGCAACAACGAACAAACACACTTAACACACCACATCTCAG
This sequence comes from Anguilla pacifica, assembly GCA_039654925.1. Taxonomy (NCBI): domain Eukaryota; kingdom Metazoa; phylum Chordata; class Actinopteri; order Anguilliformes; family Anguillidae; genus Anguilla; species Anguilla pacifica. The sequence goes on along the minus strand of CM077285.1, from coordinate 74,320,089 downwards.
GCTCAGGTAGCCATGGCAACCAAGACAGGCATCAAGGCCGCGAACAAGATTCCCTCCGTCGCCGTTCATTTTCCCTGACGAGACCGTTACCGAAAACCAGTTCGGACGCCGCTCGCAGACGCCCGCTTCAATTACGGAGAAATGTCGGGGCTATTCTACACACTCCAAACTCCAAAGTTCTGCAAACAGTGCAGCGAGACGCCATTTCTCATACTAAGCCACGCTGCAGCGCACACCAACAGCAGATGTCCCAGCCGAAACGCCAGACCAACACTGTTCAGGAGCATGTTTTTCTTGTGGGGGGGGTATGTAGACTATGAAAAGAAATTCTCACTGAAAATACACCCCCCCCCCATTTCTTATCAAATACCCACTGTGCCCTCCCAGGTGCATTTGTAAAGGGCCCGGCTGGGGCCTATAGACTCCACTCCACTAATCGGGCCATCTCATTAACCAGCCGGGAGCCCACAGAAGTGGGACAGCCGGCCCTGCCACACCAGGGCATGGCGGCTTTAATTTGGCCAGAGCTACTCGGGTTAATTACAACCCCCCCTATTTACTCCGCAGATGCCCTCAAACTACCAGTGAAAGATGTGCATCTCCCCCTTCCCCCCCCCCCCCCTCCCTGTCAGTGCCAGCCCTCCTGCAGCAAGTCCATCTGCTCCATAGAGCAGGACACACAGGCATGGTGGGCCTAGTGTATGAATGCACTCTAGCTGCACTGCGCCTCGCGTGAATGGGCAGAAAGCAGCACAGGAGGCCAGCCGCTAGTTCAGAAAAGAAATAAAGAGGGGGTGGGGGGGGGGTGGCAGTCCCACCCACTTTGTCTCCGAAACAGAGAAGGCTTCAATAGATAATACCGCGGACGTTCTACTCCAGCTACAGAGGAAACTTGCCTGATTTCGTGTGTTTTTTTAAAAAATATATATAATTTTGTATGTTGGATATTACGCAACGTACAAAACATTTCGTGGAAAGAGCGTCCGAGCGTCACGATTCTGCCCCCAAATTCAGAGAAACGCACCGCTCCCCCGTTCTCCCCCCCTCAAACTGAACGTGTAACATCCACCCAACGATCACACAGAGCCCCCTCAAATGAGCTAAAATGACGCGACGCGGGAGGAATTCACCTTCCCCCTGGTTCGCACGGTGTCTAAATCAAGCCTTCCGCACGCTGAACGCGTTAGCAATCCAAAGCAGAATTTACACCAAACCGCAAGTCCGGAAAACAGAAGTGTGGAAGCTTCACTTCAACTTTGATTCTCCGTTGTCTTTTTTCCCACACCACCGTTTCACAGAAAGCGGTGCTAATGAAGATGACCTGGAAACCACGGGTGGGCCTAGCCCGGCAGAGACAGTTCAGTGGAAGCTATAAAAAGTGTGTTTAAAAACTGCAGACGGACTGCCAGCAAAACCCCCCCCAAGAGCACGTAGTAGTTTTGGAGGAAATTTCTCAAGACTTCTTGGAAGTCCCTCTTTTTTTTTATTGTTTGATCACCCACGCTCAAATATGTTCGTATCTTGAATCTCAACAATAGCATCTCACTCCAAAGTACACAATGGCTTGCAACAGCAAACATTCAGTTTTTAGTCAGGACGGCAAACCAACTTTCAGTATCTAACTGGCAAGTCACTAGTTGAGCAACCAAAGAGTTTAAAAACCTCACAGGTGGAAGTTTCAAGCGAGTGGCCATTTTATAGCAAGAAAAAAACAAAACAAATTTTGGCAGCTTATGACATTACAATAAATACTTATAGATACTGCCACAGAACACAGAACACAGAGCAAACAATTTCCTATGGATATTTATGATTTATGATTTTGGGAAAATCGGTCACAGAAGGGTCTACCATTTTGTTTCAGAAACGGGACGCGTCTCTGTCTTGCCTGGTAGGTGGGAGTGGTCCCGTGAGGGAGAATGCCATGGAAACATGTGCGGGACCTGTGTCAGCTTTTCGGCTGAGAATCAGGGTTCAGGGTTCAGGGTTCAGGGTTCACGGCTCCGGCTTCCCGTGGTCTCAGGTTCCAGTGGTGGGAAACCCCCCCCCCCTCCCCCATCGTGACCCCTGCAGAGCGAACGCACTTCTCCTGCACGACCCCTCGTGTTGCCGTAGAAACAGAGCGTGATTTAAATTTATTTTATTTTATTTATTTATTTATTTTTTAAAGGGGGTTCAAATTAATCCCCGGGAACACGACGCGCATGTAAGAGGAGAGCCGGGGTAAGAGAATATCTGAGGAGGATGTTGTGGGGGTGTGGGAAAAGGGTGCGGAAAGTGCTGCGATGTGACAGTCGCCTGTTCCCAGCCTGTTACGGGGGGGGGGGGGGGGGGGGCTCTCCCTGGCATGCCGAGCTGGCTGACACATCAGCACCACCCCTCCCCTCCCCCCCCCCCGCCCTGGTTTTGACTCCTGTTTCAGCCCTACACTGTCTCATTCACAGCATTGTTCTATTGTAAACAAAGCGCTTCCTCTTCCCTTCCCTTCCCCGCTCCTCCCCGCTCTGGGCCTGCGCACGCACAGGCCGGGCGGCTCGAGTCTCCACCGCACTTCCTCCTGCCGTCCCATCCTCCACCCCTTTCCCCCGAAAAGCCCTCTCCCTGCCAGCTCTGCCATTCATTAAACGGCCTCGGGCT
>CM077285.1:74274952-74312452 GCA_039654925.1 Anguilla pacifica | reverse complement strand
CCATTTTTACATCCCCCCCCCCCCCCCCGCTTCCTGGACTTGGTACGTGCCCGTGCCTGTGCACGTGTCGGCCTGTGCTGCGGAGCTAGCCCTTCCTCATACCTACGAGCAGGGAGGGGGACCCGCAAAGAGGGGGCCCGCAAAGAGGGGGCCCGCAAAGAGTTTATTTTTTGGTGCAGCCTTCTTCCCTATCGATAATTATGTGCATTTTTGGGAGCTGTACTCATTTCCAATTTTGGCATGTCAAATATCTGAACGTCAAAAACAATTTAAAATGCTGTGACGGTAAAATGCACTGAACATTTTTAAATTCAAGGTTAGATATTTTTTTAAAAATGTAATCCTAATTATGCTCGAAATCACACCAATGGACCACAGGTGTGAATTTTTACTGTTCATGCCAAGATCTTGGAAACCACGCCACGTTGATCTTTCTTGATTTAATGCATTAATATTTAGTCATTAATATTTAGTCATAACACACCAGGCCAACTGTGAAACATCTCCCCCCTTTTTTCTAGTACATATTAGAAATTGTATTGCATCTCTGTAGGGAAGCACAGCAGTGTTTTTTAATTTTATTTTGTTTTTTAAAAAGAACCCACCAGTGAAGAATGGAGACACAGAGAGGGGCTTCCTACATCGACTCATGAGGAGGGTTTCGCTTGGTTTTGTTCAGAGACAGGAGGGCCTTCAATCATTGCAGAGGCTTCCACGCGCACACACACACACACATGCACACACACGTCTGAAATGGCCAACCCATATGAGCCACTTTAAGGTGGTGTCAATGTGAGCCAAAATTGTTTATTATTTTGTGTGATAATGTAGTTAACGTTCTCAAAAACGCACTCATACTCATTCATATTCAACGAAGAGCGGAAATGAAATATGCAAAGGAACCAAAAGAGGCAAGGTTCCCTTTCTCCTGTTTTACAAAACAGCCAGTCTGTTAAATTATCATTTCACAAATCTTGGCAAACACGAGAATGTTCTCGTAGTATCCCAGTTTTCTTTTCACAGCATATTATAACAGACGTCTACCGTAGACATAGGTAAAAGCAAACACTACATTTTCTGACTTGCTGGCTAAGTTGAGCTGCAGCTGGCAAGCTGCACAAGCACTGCTGAATGAACAAGTCCAGTGAGTTTCACATCCTGGAACTGCAAAAGTCAAACCATCGCTACTGCCACTGCAGATAACCCGATGTGTCAAAATACATTTCTCCGAATTCATCTCCGAGTCACCTTGAAAACACTGCTAAGAAACGGAATACGTCATACTGCCATGTCTGTACTACACAGACAAACAGCAGATACGATTACTCCCGCTTTGTTTGCGAATAGCCACCCCATCTCGCACCTCACCACCTATTACAGGATTATAACGGCAATATAGCCTGTGAGGAACCATGGAAACAAGAGCAGTCTCAACAGTACGCTTTCCATGAAATAGCGAAACTTACAATCAATACATGAGGGGAAGGAAAATGACATAACCGAAGCCAAGCCATGCATTAAATGGGCAACGAACAACGACGAACGATGCAAATAACTGCCGATTTTGAAAGTCAAGTCGTTAGCCCGAAGCGCGCTTTCGTTTCCACGCCCGTGGGGCAGAAGGGGTTAATGCGCCGTGGCGCGCGGCAGCTGCTGGACCTCAGACACCGCGCGCATGGGCGGGCCAATCAGGCCCCGGAGATCACGTGGCCGTTAAGAGACGTCCGGGTTCGCCGCACGCGGCCTCCAGCGGCCGATCGGCCGGAGAGCCTCCGGCGATCGCCCCGGCAACGGCCAGAGCGACCAACCGGGAGAGCCGGTGGTCCCGCCGCCGCCGCGGCTAACGCTACAGAACACCAGGAATGCCACGGCTCTCCCGCCACAGCCAAAACTGGGCCAATGTGATACCTTGTCTGGAAAATAAATATCACACCGCACTGTTGGGATGGGGGTGGGGGGGGCCGGGGGCGGGGGGACAGGGGCGGACGGGCGGACAGGCCCAGCAAGCAGACAATAGCGGCAGTGTGCTGGGCCGGGCGGCAGACCTGAATGGGGGTGCGGTGGATTTGGGGGGGGGGAGGAAAGGGGGGGGTAGGAGAATTCCAGGAGGAGACGGGCGTTTGACGGAAGGAGAGCCTCGTGCAGGAGGAAGGAACATTTCCCTCGCGCGTTTTCTGCTCCCTCTCTGCTCCGCGCCATTTTCTATCGCCTGTGTGCGACGAGCGCCCGGCCCGCACAGCGCCGGCGAAGCGCGGCTTCCTGTTCCCAGACACGGAAAAACGCGATCCATCACAGGCTCTCAGACTCGGGCCAAAATTCTGCTCACGAAAAAAAACACCGAACCGTTCCACGCTTTCTGTCTGCGGGGCGGGCGAAGGGCCGTGATTTTACCAACAATACTTCCTCCAGTCATACTGTAGACGGCTCAAATAACCACGAAAAAGGAAAGGGGTAATTATCTGGGGATCGTGTTACTGACCTGCAGGCTGAACTGAACGCTGTAAGACTGCACACTCAACCTCACACTGCACACTCAACCTCACACTGTACACCCAACCTCACGCTGAGGGGCTGTAGCCTGTGGCATAAAGGTGGCGCGACAGGGAAATCTCAGGGGGCCGACCGAAGGCAAAACTAGCCGCTAGAGAGCTAAGCTTGCAGCTAGCTTGCTCAGCCCAAGTCCTAGCCAGTCCCATGCAAGTACGCCGTCCTAGGCACCTGCGCCATCAAACGCGTGAGCCAGAATAAACGCAGAACCGTATTACAACCTGTCTTTTTAAAAAGAAAAGAATTCCATCTGAAGTCCGGCTCGCTTTGTGTCTCCAGAATATATAAATACGAGACGAGCACAAAGACGAGAGCGGACTCCAAAACACACACATTATGTAATTACGACACAATTCCTTTCAGCCTTTTCAGGACAAAATATAGCGCAGCGTGTAACCATAAATACCTTGGCTCGAACGAGTTTCCTTTTTAATCTGAGGTTTCGTAACACTAATATCAAAAAGATCCCTGCGCTTTGTCTAGACACATTTTAACATCTGGCCTGGGTTTCTGAAGAACCCCCCCCCCCCCCCCAACACACACAGTCTGTGCATAGCCTATATGAATCATCAAAACACAAGCGACTGTTTAAATGGACGTCCCGGACCGAGGAGGCAGTTTGATGATCAGTTTCCACACAGTCAGCCACGTTACCGAGCAAACAGGCGGTTAAAACAACAACGGGGCCAAACACGCAACAGGAGCGCAAAAGAACAAAACCAGACACTCGGAAATTAATCTTCTAATTTACAAGAAATATAAATCACTCCTACTTAGTTTAAAAAAAAAAAAAAACATTTTAAGTTAAGCGTGCACACCAGAACCTGAGAGAGAAAAGGACAGCTTGTTTATAAAACCCCTCAGAGAAAAAAGACAGTTCCTTTATATCTCATAACCTGTAGGAGACACTCCAGAGCATATTCTGTTTTACCTACGCAGGCATTTTTCAAAAATACAACTCGACATTTCTTTTCAGGTTCACTTGTCTGAATTTTTTTTTTTTGAAATTGTACTGAAATTTGTATTTAGTCCTGAAAGCCTTCGAGAGACTACCCCCCTGCCTCGCTCGCCCGCTCACTCACACACATTCATGCACGTAGTTCACTTCAGAGGGGGGGCAAGGCCCATTTCCGAAATGAGAATAGCACCTAGCAAACCTGGCAGAGATCGGGTCTGCGTAAGCAACATGCTTTCATTTCTTAGGAGCGGGTGATAAGAGTGCACTGCGGGGGGGTGAAGGGGGCGGGGGGGGGGGGGGGGGTTGGAGGATAAGGAAAGAATGAAATGAAAGTGCATTTACTTGCGAATTCCTTGCAAATTAAATGATAAACAATAGAAGAGAGCCAGGGAGAGAGGCGGCGAGACCCCCCCCAACCCCCTGCCCCCCCTTCCCCCGGCCTGCCCGCTCGAAGCACAGGCTCTCTGCGCTATGCACCAATCCCCTCTGGAGGAAGCCCGAGCGCACGACCACCTTCAAGGGGAAGCGCCGTTTGAAGCTGACGTGTAGAACGCCGCTCCTGGTCGGCATGGAAACGGCGGGACCCGCAGCGGCTGGGTGGCAGACGAGACGGACGGACGGACGGACGGACTGCACCGCACGGCCAGCCCCGTCGCCCGTTGCCATAACGCTTGGCACGACGAGAACACCGCCTCGAAAATTTGGTGAGGAGCACTGCACTGCAAGGAGTTTGATATCCCGAAGCTGCGCACAGCACTGCAAGGAGTTTGATATCCCGAAGCTGCGCACAGCACTGCAAGGAGTTTGATATCCCGAAGCTGTGCACAGCACTGCAAGGAGTTTGATATCCCGAAGCTGCCAGGGGCACGAGAGCCGCTCCCTCGCTGCGGTTGAGTAACTTCACGCAGGGGCAGGAAAAAGGACTGACTTTATTAACCAAGTCCAAGGGCACCCACCACCTGCCAGCAACAACAACAACACAGCAAATAAATAAATAAATAAATAAACAACTAGAAAAGACCGCCATGGCAAGACTGAAAAGGGCAGGTCATCCAAAAAAGATAAATCAATTCACTCGAAAACGTGCCGTGAATCACAAAAAAAAAAAAAGAAAAAAGAAAAAAAACCATGAATGGCGAATGGCGGGGCCCCATTGATGATGTCAGCCACCGGGCGAAGAGGCGGCAGAGCATATGGCCGGGCCCTTTGTTAGCTCTCGCTGAAGGGGGCCCAGACAGCCGTCACATGGCGAGGTCAGACTAAACAGGAGCGCTGCCGAGGAGGTCTGGCCCAGCCCGGGAGCACCTGGACGGAACGCCGGCCTCGCCACGTCACCAGCTCATCACGCCAGCGAAGGGCTACAGGTAATAAGGCCATCCATTGTGGAAAAAAAAAACCAACTACACACAGAGGCACACACAAACTGCCCTTCAAAATAAAAGTTTTTTTTTTCCCCCCAACATTTCATCATCTTGTTTCCATTCACTTGACTCTCATTCCATCTCTCTCACACAGTTACACATTTCTTTCCATAGCATGTTCTATGACTTCTCGAAGCTCGGCTCGTTTCAAGCTGTTTCTCCCCAAACGCACTGCGATTCAACTTACAATTCTGGCTAATTTGTTTCTTCCTTTAAACTCCGTTCAAGTAAAATATTGAGCTTGACGCCGTTTCTTATGATGTCATGAGCGGTTGGCGTGAATAAGGGCTTCTGCAAAAAGCCTTAAACTGCCTACGAAATAATTCCCAGACAAAACAGACCCAAAACCGCAGTGAGAAAGTACACTGCTGAAGAGGACACCAGCACATCCCTGTACTACCATAACCCCTGGGCACCCAAATTAAACATGGTAATGGTGAGCTACCAGCCGGACGATTTTGACAGTTAGTCTGCCATTAAATGCGTCAGGAAGGCCACCGAGAATTTATCCGGTAATTTAAATAGCTTTAAAGCAGTGTTACTGAAAAATGTAAAGTCTGGCTAAAATCTTTCGAGGCACGGTTCGTTTTAATGACATCGTTTCAGAAGTTTACGACGACTCGTGCCAACGTTACGTAAGCGCGTTCGTCTGCACAAGAGCTCCGAACACAGACACATGGCAGTCTCGCCGAGAACTCGCTGGAACTGAAGCCAGGACAAATTATTCAGCGGGGTAGTAACAGGGCTCCCACGAGCATGAGCTCAAACATGAAAAGAAAGAGTGTTAAAGTTGTCCATCAATGCACTGGCAGACATAAGCAAATGGCCTGGCCTACAGGACACAAGCGTGAGCTGCTCCACGGTCAGGCAGATACCTTCACTGGCCAGTCCCAGACTATAACTCGATTCCCTGCCATTAACCAGTTCTGCCAGGCCAGTCTGAGGGAAGAAGCCTTAAGAGCTTAATCACACGGAGGCCGCAGGAGGGGAGTGTTCCTCCATGCTAGTGGAGATGAGCGATTCACGTTGCGACATTGCGGGTGAAAACGCCACTCTCTCACTCTCTCACTCTCTCTCACTCTCTCTCACTCTCTCTCACTCTCTCTCACTCTCTCTCACTCTCTCTCACTCTCTGTCTCTCTCTGTCTCTCTCACTCACTCTCTCACTCACTCTCACTGTCTCTCTCTCTCTGTCTCTGTCTCTCTCTCTCTCTCTCTCTCTCTCTCTTACGGGTCCTGCTGCAGTCGGTTTGCAGTGCAGCTGGTTGTTTGGTGGAAGGCACGCTGCAGCTCTTTCAGACAGACCTGCAGGCAGAACAGGTGCACCCCCCCCCCCCCCCCCCCCGCCCCGTGTGCACAGAAATGAATTTGGCGACTCCCCGCTGAGGAAGCGTCAGGGGGGGACGAGCGCGGCCGTCTCGAGACGCGAGCCCCTCCCCCGATGCCCTGACCTTCACCCCTCACCCCAAGGCGGCACTCGAAACCCCAACAAGCGGAAGGGGGAAAAAAACAAAACCGAGCGGTGAAGGTGAAAAAAAAACAAAAACAGAAAACAGAAAAAAGAGCAGCGGTTTCAGCTTCACCCACGACACAGGAGGAGCGCATCAGCTCCGCAAACGCATGCTTGTCTACGGTTGACGCTCAGCAACAGAGTCTTTTTCACTTCCAGTGCCACTTCATTGAGGCGCACTCGGGGCACTTGATCTGCGTAGATCTGAGGCCCTTCGACGCCTGGCAGTTTCGGAGATAAAACCGCACGTCACCAAAACAGCACAGAACTGCGTGACAGCAAGAACGAGCAGACAGCAGCGCGAGAACAGGCCACACCACGACCGGAGCGGGGGGGGGAGCAGGCAGGGAAGTTTGTTTATCACCGAGGGAGAAAAAGAAAAAAAAGAAAGATAGAGACAGCAGTAAGAATACACCGTACCTGTGAAACCGCACATTTGCACAAGGTTTTGTGTTGGTTTCTACATGGCTGCCACCCGCCGCTCCACCGCAAGTGAGCCTGGCTGAGCGCTGGCTGAGCGCTGGCTGAGCGCTGGCTGAGCGCTGGCTGAGTGCTATTGGCTGATCTGGAGCTCGCTGCGAGGCGTCGCTGCAGAAGGCTTGGAGCCCACTGATAAGAGCTGCATAAACAGTGCAAATACGATCGCACGAAGTGATGGAACCATTTCAATTCTTTGAGAGTCTTCAACGGGGCGGGGGAAAGAAGTTTACAAATGAGGCGCGCGCGGACACAAACACGCGCGCGCACACACACACACACACACACACACACACACACACACACACACACACACACACACACACACACACACACACACACACACACACACACACACACACACACACACACACACACACACACACACAATTGCTCTCTTATTTTCAGAGAAATATGGAATGCACATGCGTCCGAGAGTAATTTCCTCAATTTGGGAGCGAGAGCCCACAAGCCTCCAAATTTAGCTCGCCGTCGCGTGCTCCACCGAGCATCCTGTGGAAGTCCACGTCCCTCGCGAAAGGCACGGTCTATTATCTGACCGAACGTCGACGGCGGAGATAAAAAAGCTCGCTCGCTTTCCCCCTAAACGCGCAGCCTGTCCTCCGTCCTGCGGCTGACATGCCGGCGCTTTCCTGGACTGAACGCTTTCGGGTTTTTATCTCCGTCGCCAGCTTCCTGTCTTCCCGGCAACCGGCGACACGGAGCACCAGTGGCTTTAATAGGCCAGCGTCACAATCCCGGCTGCGGTCTCATCCTGGACCAGGCTGGAGCCCTTTGAATATGAGCGACTCCCCACGTGCATTTAGACACAAGTCTAATGCATCTTATCCCCTGGCCGATACTGGCGACGCAATAATAATTCGTTATGGTTAAAAAAAAAAATGTCCATACATACAACTCAATACAATTCTGCTTTAAAAAAAAAAAAAAACTGTCAAATTTCCCCATGAAACCCACAAACACAGTACAGCTCCCTCCTTTCGTGAAGAAGGGAACATCAAATGGAGACTCGCGGCTGTACGAGATGCCTCTCCTTGCACTGCTAAACCGCACTGAAAAACTCGAGAGATTTCAACTGGAGAAACCCACCACCTTAAACGACTTGTGGCCCTCGAGCTTGAACAGGAAGTAGGAATTTCACCATGAGGCTAGGAAAAAAAAAAAAAACTGGCATGCTATGTCAGCCGTCTGGGAGTTCAGATCCTCCCTCGGCTTGACGGGCAGCAGCGATGGTCGTTCAGCCACCAAGCTCCGACAGAGGGTTTGAAGTACGATACCATGGCCGCACGGCAATTGCCTGTTTGCCAGGAAAAGAGTTCTCAGCTTTGGCAACCGTGTGAGCTTCACCTCTGGTTTTCCCCCCGCTGTGGCCATTAGCACACAGAAAACACGTAAAAACAAGAGAATCACCAAAAAAACCACATTCCTGTGCCCATCCGCACAGAATGAAGTACCGACTTTGAGGCTGAGGTGAGGGGTCTAGTTCTCAAGAGCAGTGAACTGGGTAGTGGGAATGGATGAAACCAGTGAGACAGCTGGGCACCATCCCAGCCAGCCATTTTGTCCACACACATCCGGTAAAGCTGGGAGGGACCGTATGGTTTTCCATCAACCTGCCTGGTTACCATGTACCGCTCATCCACTGAATAACAATGACCAGCACCCGAGCGACTCTCAGCTTGGTTTCTGACACAAACTGAGGGTGACCGAGCAAGGAAAGACTCAGGGAGCAAATCAGTTAACAAAGACTACCTGCTATTATCAATTCTTTATCATTGGTGTGGTGCCAGCCAGTTTATCACCACGTACACGTGTGTGAAATGGGAAAAAGCCAAGCAGTTAAAAAAAAAAAAAAAAAACCTGTTACAATACACAGAGGCTAATATCAGACACCTGAGGAATTCAGACTAACCACTGCCCCTCATTACTCCTTGGGAAAAAGGGAAATAATAAACCGCACACATCCACATGACGTCTCGGCACAGTCTGGAGAGGCCACAGGATCCTTCTGGCTTCTTCACGTCTGGAATGGTGGCAGGTCAGCGGCTCTCCTGCTGAACGTGTGCTTGAGAGGGACTGCACTGCTGAACCCCGACAGTGCACTGAAACGGCCCGAGACAGCAACGGTCAGGGCAGGCCACAGCCTAGCACAGCCGCCCTCCGAGCAGCACAGCCGCCCTCCGAGCCCCACAGCCTACCTCCGAGCCCCACAGCCTACCTCCGAGCCCCACAGCCTACCTCTGAGCCGCACAGCCTACCTCCGAGCCCCACAGCCTAGCCCCGAGCCCCACAGCCTACCCCCGAGCAGCACAGCCTACCTCCGAGCAGCACAGCCTGCCTCCGAGCTGCACAGCCTACCTCCAAGCCACACAGCCTAGCCCCGAGCCTCACAGCCCACCTCTGAGCCGCACAGCCTACCTCCGAGCCGCACAGCCTACCTCCGAGCCGCACAGCCTACCTCCGAGCCGCACAGCCTACCTCCGAGCAGCACAGCCTACCTCCAAGCCGCACAGCCTAGCCCCGAGCAGCACAGCCTACCTCCGAGCCGCACAGCCTAGCCCCGAGCCCACCCCACCCCACCCCACCCCACGCCCCAACGGCAGCTCAATCCACGCCACAGCACAGACAGAAAAAGAAAACCCTCCTGGCCAACCCCACACTTAAAAGGCTTTAAGGCCGGGCTTTGGGCCGCTTGTGCTTTCACCTTACGTCCTCTCCAACAAACAAAAAAAAACCGCAACCAGCACACTGGCATCTGCGCGTGGGACTCGTCTGCGCGTGGGACTCGTCTGCGCGTGGGACTCGTCTGCGCGTGGGACTTGTCTGCGCGTGGGACTTGTCTGCGCGTGGGACTTGTCTGCGCGTGGGACTCGTCTGCGCGTGGGACTCGTCTGCGCGTGGGACTTGTCTGCGCGTGGGACTTGTCTGCGAGTCGTCTTTCGCCAGCAGCATCTTCTCTCAGATTCAACACATTCTTTAACTTTGGTTCTGATCACTGCCTTGCCAAGCAATAAAAAAAAAAAACTAAAAACAATCAGCAAAAAAAAAGAGCAACAACGCACTGTCCTTTTCTTATTTTTAGTGACCACAAAAAAGCTGACCCAAGGGATGTGTCATGCACAAACTGGGACCTCTTCACCCCCAGGAAACCATGAAAAGTATCAAATATTTTCACAGCAACACGTGCAACCAATTGCACTTTATGTTGTGGAGACAGTTCAGCACATCCCCATTTAACCCACAAGGAAACCAAAGTACAGCAACCGAAATATCACTTCAGAGTACTGAACAACCGAAAGCCTTAAAAACACAGCGTGCTGGGAAAATGAAAACTTTCGGGATGAAAAACGATGCTAAAGAAAGCTCGCAAAGAGTGTCTCCGGGATGTAAAGTCATAAATACGTAATATCGTTAAAGGAAGACAGAAAGTGGCTGGCCTGCTCTTTGAAATGCTCTACAAATAACACTTATTTACTTGCGGCATCTGTAAAAAAAAAAAAGAAAAAAAAAAAAGAATAAAGGTAAGTGAACAAACATTTTGTATTTGTTATCAAGCCACACATCAAAATGAGTATTGTCCGTACTGCTGCCGTTACACACGTAGACAGGTACAGTCATTCTAACAACAGGAGGGGTGCCTCTCGAGGAAACGGTCACACATTCTCAGGGGTAGAGCAACTGCCAATGACGACCTCTTGGGACAGACGGCGGGTCAACATGCAGAGACCTTTTAACGAGGGGGTGAAGACACAGTATGACCCAAGCCAAGCCTATAGCCAGCATGGTGCAGCTACATACTGTACCGCAGAAAGAGGCTACCCCATTCCAGCAAGGTCAGAGGGTTAACTTCAATTCAAATAACAACAGACAGGCATATAAATACTTCAAAAAGGACTGCAGACAGAGACAGACAGACAGACAGACAGGCAGGCAGACAGACAGGCAGGCAGACAGGCAGGGACTGTCTAAAAGATCATAGCTCATTTTGAGCATCAAGCTACATCAGCAGTACGCTGCGAACACAAGGTCTTATTTTGAGCAATGACCTCTCGAACTTCTCACTCAGAAAAAGACATTCATTTTTCACACCTATTTAGTTGAGGGGTTAAAAAATAACGGCACAAAAACACAACATTTTTTCACCACTGCGACGTACAGAAAATGCTTGGTCTCTATTTGACAGCCCTTCACCCATGATATGAACAAACCCAGACTGTTCACTTCAGAGTATCAAAATCCAACTGAGCGTTTTCATACAACTGGGGAGAAATAATACAATAAATTTATTTTAAACATGAATAAAAACAGTAAATTTGAAGGTAGACGTTTCTACAACGTAGATTTATTTGCCTGTACCAGCTCAACAAAAACCACCACTGCTTTTCACTCCACATTTTCCACAGGTTACCCCACTGCAGACTACACTGTTGGAGGCCAACGCCTCATGCACAGGTGGCTCAGGCGCATTCCAAAGGGACAGCGGCCAATTATGAGCTTCCAGGCGAGGGTGCCAGCCTATCAGGGCTGGCCTATCAGTATTCCATTCTAAACCACTACACAGTGAATCGATGCCTTTAACAGGACAAGAAATGTGGGGTCACTCTGACCCACCGTTTAGCATCCTTAAACCAATTCGTTCATTGATTATTTTAACAGACCGCAATATATCAATGGTTTGAAACCCGCCCTCCCAGCCTTCAATAAAAATGTGTTGTTTGGTGATTCTTTATGGAGGTAATAAAGAATAGTATTAGTCCCACAGATCTGACATTACTAACTGATGCTACAATTTTGCGGAATAATTACTTGAAAGTTAACAAGGCAACGTACTGAAAATAGGTTTAAACAAAACTACTTAAACTATCGAATATTCAAGTGACTCTTACCGTAGCCCCCAACCCCACCGCCCCCCCCTCCCCCAACTCATTCCATCAGAAACAGTGCTAGATTAAATATTTAATTTGGCTCTTCCTCGAAGCCAGAAAGGCCTGGAATTTGCCTCAACCTGACCCTGGAGATACATCAAACACGACGACTGTCATCTCCCTCTCCCAGTCAAAACAATGTTTTCTCAAGTAAACGTTTAAAAGTTTGCACTGTAAGAAACTGCAAAAGAGCAAACAGAGGGAGGACACAGGACGGCCTGGTCTGCCCACGGCCCACGTCCACTCGAGCTGGGGCCCGACTGGCAACTACACAGGGACAGAGAAGCTTTCAGCTTCGAGAGAGACGGTTAGCGATGAACCAAGCTGCCCTGACGCTTCTTTTCTTTCTCAATGCTCCAATCAACTCCAGCTTGGTCTAACTGCACAGTCGAGCCGCCTGTCAATGAAGCGCTGCGTGACAACACGCGAGCTACACACTATTCACAAAATGTCAACGCGCGTCTGTTAGGACACCTCCCAACTCAACCAGAGAGGCGATGGCACTGGGTAAATGAGAGCACAGAGACGGCACCACGAGACAGCGCACTTCACTTCACCAATTCCATCTGCTCCCCCATTTCGACAATATGGCCCAGAACCGGTTCAATCCCCAGGACATCATAAACAAGGGGCTCATTTTCAACTGAATTGTTTTTTTTTTTTTTCCCCTCCTTTTAATTTGCATACCTTTTTGTCTACTCAGCTGGAAAATGGAAAACCCTGCTTAATTTCTCAGTGGTGTGAATGCTCACTGATAAAGCCACTGGGTCCTGCAACCTTTCTGTGCAACCAAGCAATGACATTAAATCCGTCACAAGAGCTGGCACATCCCCATAAATGGGACAAGACTGACCCCAAAGGGCAGTGTGACACCCCCCCCCCCCCCCACAGAGTGGAGTCCCTCCCCACAACATGCCAGTGGACCCCACCAGAGGAAGAGAGGCAACACAAAAAAAGGAAATTACCATATAGCCAGATTCCCTTTGAACAAGCTAATCCGCGAAAGTACTGTAGCATGGCCTAAAGGTGCGTTTCCATGGTGCACGTTTGGAATTCATTTTTGCCCAACAATGGTGGAATAAACACACTCAAGAGGCAATGAAGAGAATTCAATAGCAAGTTCCGACGGAGAATTATTTTCCTACAGCTCACCAGAAACATCCACAATTTCTGCGAGCGAGGCTGGTCAGACACTATAAATGATTCAATAACAGACAAAACCATGGGCACTGGCTGTCAGTTCTGGAGAAAGCAGACTAGCACACTTGTCCTCCGATGGGCAGGCAGCCAGCAAAGCTTCTTTCTGCTCTGCAGACCACCAGCTGCATTTCTAGTGCATGATGATGAGGAGGCTTCCAGATGACTAATACCCTTCCTCCCTGGCTGTGTAGACAATGTGCTATGTGCCAGTGTGCGATGAATTTGGATGCATTTAGCACTGGCATGGCACCAACTGAATTTCAATCTGTGGGGCACATTGCCACGCCAAAACTTGGTGGCTTTAGCTGGGCATGCCACCCAGTAAACGGATTCTAATAATGTGATGAATTAAAATCCCCAATTAAAGTAAAAAATACTTTTTGAAAAATAGGCAGTCACACTTCACTGAAATGTAATAATTTCTTACCTACATCTGAAGAAAACTGTTTTTTGTTTTTTTTTTTTGCTCGTTTATAACCTTATGCAATACCGTCAATGGCATCAAAATCTAAATCATCAAATAACAAACATGAAAATTTGAAGTAGGCTAGTTTTGGAAGCCTGGCTTGCTTTTAATACAAATTGTATCCACAGGTTCTCCACAACACTACATTTCAGTCAGTACTTCAATTAAAATAGTTTCATTGCTTAAATTAACAAATATTTACTAAAAAGGAATGGATAAAGCATTCAAGTCTCTGGTACAGATCCTTTGGTAATTGAGCTCTTAAACATTTTCCATGACCATTGCGAAATTATACATCATTACTTCCTAGTAGCAAGAAATCTAAAACCGGCACATTGCCCTTGTTTCTCGTGTTCACTAAAGACGAAGTCCTGGCTTATCGAGGCACATCTCACACTTTCTAATAGACACCCATCACATGTAAAGATTTGTAAGACGAACAGTTGACAACAATGACAGCTTACGCAAGTCATGACAGCAAAGACTACAGGAGTGTCAACATTCAAGTTTTCCTAGGGGAAAAGAATATTTAGCATTTGACACCCATGAAAGAAGTCCCGTAACTGCATTTGATATTATTTGATTTATTTCAATTTTTTAAAATTTTGAGCTAAAAGATTTGAGCAGGATTACATGGGATAGCCCTGATGGGATAGACAATAAATCCTTTACACCAAATTAATAAACGGCGAGAAAAACACACCCTGGTTGCTCAGACAGACAGTATTACCCTATCATGACACAAGTACTACTTTTGCCATTCATTTCCCCTGTCAATCACATTAAATACAATTATGTTCACAGATACCATAACAGTGCTACTATAACCACAGACATTCAAGTGGTTCATAACTTGGTAATATGGCCTCTTGTCTTTGATGACATAAAATGAAATTAATGTAAATTGAGGAAATCCATGGCACGTGTGTTTGTGTAATCGTTAAGTTTATTTTTAAAAACTGCACTCTTGCCTTGGTTCGCGTCAATATGCAACACCCCTTAATCAATTGGCACTGTCACCATTTAAGCCAACTAAATGAGATGTTGGTGTCACTTATTCTTACATTAACAGCTAATCATTCGATTCGACCAAAAACATATTAGAAAGTTAGCTAACTACCAGGCCAAAGTCAGCTGAAACCTATCGTTGTTTAACCATCTAGCTAAATTCGGAAAATAATTGTGAATGAAAAGCTCAAAGCAAGCCAAAATGTGTGTGAACATAACACTGTTGATTTATAAAGTAAAATTAGGAATTTAGCTATATATTCATCTAATTAATGTTAGATAAGTTAACCAAGTTAGTCCGCTAACTTGTTTAACAAACTTAAGCTAACATGCAAAATCAAGCAGCTAACGTTAGCTAGTCGGCTAAATGTTGAGACTCCCTGAACAATACAAAGCCAGTCTTTTATGGCAAGTTAATCGTTGAAAAACAGCACTAGAAGATTTTAGCAGTTTAGCTAGCTAATTCCACATTAGAACAAAACGGCGCAAACGTAATTAAGTAAAATAACTAAAACCACATAAACCATCTCAATTGTTTTTGTGCGGTTATTTAACGTTAGCAACCTAGCTAGTCAGTACACGAAATAGAGTTTATTTTGCTGGCTACGTGCTTCTGTTAACTTGTAACGTTGGTTCACTAGACTAACTAACCGTTTGGAAAGTTAGCTACCGTGCGTACTAACAAACATTAACGTTAGTTCATATCTAGTCCGGTAATACTTTGGCTAACACAAATGTAATGAGAATAAACAGAGAAACTGTTGTGGGCAAGCTAAATAGCTTAGTCGAGTTGGCTTGCGTACGCACGGACTGTAGCTAGCTAGATAACACAAAAATAATAGTAAACACAGCTAGCAGCTAGCTGCAGCTGATATGTGCACAGTAAAGAGCGACAATGTAGTAAACATAGCTCTAGCAGGACAAAATAATGGGGGGAAAAAGAAAAAGTTTTCTAACAATTTCTGGTCTAGCTCCGGTCAGACTACGCTCCGGTCAGCAAGCCAGCTGAACTAGCTAGCTACTTATGCATTGGAAAAGGATAAGTGCCCTAGCATTTAGCAAGCCAGTATTACATAGTCTGTGTATTTGAATTTTTACAATCCGGTCAGCTGCGATGTAAACATGCAAAATATCAAGCTATATATTCTGTAAAACACACGTTCACTGTGCGATAAGTTCACATTACCTTTCGATCTAGATAAAAATAATTTTGCAAAGCCATGCCAGCTTGCTAACAAGCGTTAGCATAGCTAGCACTAGCTACATTTATCTTGCTAATATGGGGTTTTAAATTCTTACCTGTCAAACGCAGTTTCACTGGGCCGTTTCTCCTAACCCCTTGATTAGACATGTCCCCTTGCGTTCCAGCTTGACAAATGTTTTAAAATATTTACAGTATATAGCTATAATATATATATGTAAAAATGCAGTTCTCTCTCGCCACTTTCACAGTGAATGGACAATAATGGAGTCACGGCATTGTGGCCCGGATGTGCATAGCACTGCCATTACACCATCTCGCATACGCTCCGAATAAGAAAAATAGAAGTAGCAACCTGGCTTGCTAGCTTTATTTGACAAAAAAATCGTGCATCCGACAACCAAAATCAAGAGGATTTATCGCTTCTGCCTTGAAATCCAGTTTTTTAAATGTCCAGAGGTCTTCTGCATCTTGGCGAAGCGGCTAAAGCGAATTGGTTGGATCTGATTGCAGTGGCATTTTGTTGGTGAGTCCGTGCAAAGTTGACGAGCGTTGGAGCTGAAGCGCTTCCCCGCAGCTCCACCGACTGGACTGTGCTTTCGGATTGCTGTAACCACCACTACCAAGTGGCTCCCTGGTGACATCACCAGACCGAAACAAACAAACCGAAAAGGAATCTCAACTATGAGTAATGTAGTGCGATTCAGTATCGAATCAGAAACGAAGTAAACGCACAAGTATCACTGCATTGTGAAAGGAAAAATACAGATGTGCAGCTTCAATTTAATTACACGTTTTTTGTGGCTGTCTTAGCTGTACCATGGAACATTCCGCTCGTTTTTTTTTTAGTTTGTGAACTAACTTTTTTGACAAGTTTAACACAAATATTAGATGTGGAAACTGACATCTTTTTTGCACTCCAAATAAACCCCATGTAGTCTTTATGATCTGTAAGATTTGTACATTTTTCCGAAGATTCGACAAGCTGCTGCTGCATCACCTTAAACAGTCCAAGATGGCTAAATATTAGATGGGTTTTTAAACACGCCGAATTCGAGAACATGGTTGCCACAGTGCACATATTTGAGAAAAAAATCGATTTAATGCTTTTAATGATTTCGAATTAGTCTACAATTAATGTGGTTTCCTTATGTATAATCAAGCAAACATGAAAAATGAAACGGTATCGTGAGTTTAAAATGTAATGTTATATCTATTCGCGCAGCAATTAAATATCTTTTAAATACACTCCTTTATCTTAAATATTGCTGCTCTTGCTAGTCATGCAAAACTTTGAACTGCTCCTTGCCAGCACAAAGACAGTGGCATACAGTCTGTTATATCAACAGGACATTGTTTGATTCTACTCCGATTAAATAGCTCTCCTCTATCACCGGACAAGGCGCACACTGTGATATTTTAAAAAGTGAAGGCATCAAGCTTTTTAAATCCATAAGGTTTTTATTCCTTTTATAATCAGAGGTGTTCATCACTGGTCCCAAATTGATGGCTCAAAGTGCTTTCAATGGACATTCTTGATTTGTCACCCCAGGACAAGTCAACATTTATTGGTACAGACGCGTCCTCCCAATTTGACATTTTTAACTAGAAAGCATTTGCACAAATGATCTGCGTGGCATTGCTGCTTCTGGGGACTTGGCAAGGTCCTCACCTGTCAGTTTTATGCCACACACACACACACACACTTCCCATATCCAGAATGCAAACTTTTGTTTCCTCAATGTACAATATAATACTTTCAGGTCACTACTAGTGTGCAATGAAATGTAAAAATTTTAAATAGATGAATATTAAATCTGTCTGGCTGCATTCTGTTTGGCAAAATCACCATCACGCCCATTATAAATGCTAGTCTATGATGGGTCTTATTCGATTAGTTTTCCAG
The DNA here is from genome assembly GCA_039654925.1 of Anguilla pacifica. NCBI lineage: Eukaryota > Metazoa > Chordata > Actinopteri > Anguilliformes > Anguillidae > Anguilla > Anguilla pacifica. The sequence continues at coordinate 74,294,812 of CM077285.1, read as the reverse complement.
CCTGGTACCCACTTGCTGTTAATTGCAACTGTTCTGTTGGGACGTTTCGCCAGTTGTAACATGCCACACTGATTTTCCTTTCCAAGTGATTCTGGATATCATTGCAGGGCTCATCAATAAGGAGTGCCCGCTGGCCCCAAGACCACTGTGATTGGTTTGGGTCACTTGAATGATCTGTTACTTGCCCAATCAGGCCAGTACCCTGAATAAGCCTTATCCAGGTCCAAAGTTAAAAATGTCTTTTAACATTATGGAAACTACACTACAAGTTGATCGTTTGCTTATCAATAATGTTACAGCTTGAGCATTCATTAATATTTGTACTAACACAATGTTGCAGCCATTAATTTTAAATCCTTAATATCGAGCCCAGGAAGGCACTTCATCTAGCTGGTGTTTTTTTAAACATTACATTCTAGCAGTAGAATGACCTATTGTGCTGGAAAACTGAAATGTTTGGTCTGACCCCAGAAAATAAAACCCATCCATTAAAACCAAAAACACATCCAGTAGACCATATTAAAGTTTATTTACAGAGCTTACAGTAAAACAGACAAGTTAGTCTCTGTACTTATGTACACAGTGACAACACTTACAAAAATATAACAAACAAAAAGTGTGAAGTAGAAAAAAATAGGACATTTAAAAGTTGAAAGTGCTTTGGTTATCAGAAATCTGGAAGGCATAACCATCAGTTGTAGCTTCTGGGGCAACACATCCATCTTCCTCTTCCTGTTAAGGGTAGACAAAGTTAAGACAACTCATTTAAAAACCATTAAAAAGCTGAACATTACTTCACCCCTGACTGCGCAATGTCAGATTGATTAATCGCGGTGTGCTCACCTCCCCAGAGAAGTACTTCTCAATCAGGTTGAGGGCAGCCTTGTAGACCATCTCATTCTCATGAGACTGTAGTGCTTCTATTCTGTCCAGCCCTCCGCACTCCTCAATCATCAGGCACAGCTTATCCACCTCTCCAATCTTTCCTCCCGCCTAATAGAAAGGACAGTATTAGAGTTTAGTTTCATTTCCATACTGGTGCTAGACTAATTTTGTCATCAGTTCACATGGCACACATTTGTAGCAATATTTGATGTGTGGCAATGGCAACCATTTGAATAGAGGATGACATACCAGGAAGATGTTGGAAATGGCATCCAGGATGACCAGGATAGTCTTGCTGTCCTTGGTAGAGAGCAGGTTCAGCAGGGGCTCAAGCACATTTGACTGAACAAGGTAGACAACCTGCTCAACGGTGCCCCCACTGGTGTAGTTGGTAATTGCCCATACTGCCTCTTTCTGGGTCTTGTAGTCACCCTGGGTCAAAGAAATGAAATATTAACAGGTTAAGGACAAGCCTCTACCTACTTTAGATGGCATCAGCTAAAAGTACAATTTCAGGTACCGTCTGAAATTACATTAAAAATGAACAATTATACTTTAACAAATGTCACTTATTCCTTATTCCCCTTCATTGGACATTCAGTCCTTGTTGGCATTCAAAAAGGAGACTGAACATTTGCAAAGTGTCCTTACCCGTTGGAGCACCTCAATCAGAGCAGGCACCAGGTTAGCATTGATGACCTCTTGGATCTGCGTCTCCTTGCCTGCAGTGATGTTGGACAGGGTCCATGCTGCCTCTTTCTGGATATTGTTCTTGTGGTGACGAAGCAGGGCCAGGAACATCTCCAGGGCTCCGGAATCCAGCACCCTCTGGGTCTGCTCATCCGTGCCAGTGACAATGTTCCCAACTGACCGCAGAGCAGGTGTCTGGAAAGAGAGAGAACCGGGATAAACATACAAGTTTACCATGGTAATCGTTGCAAGTACTGCAGAACACGCACCCAAAGCAAAGACCCCACAACACCTGCAAACCACCAGAACAAAGTCAGAGGGTTAAAAAGGGGAAATGGCGCCTACCACAATGGACAGCTCTGTGGAGCCGAGCAGCTGCACCAGACGGGGCACCAGGCCGGCCTGCACCACCACCTCAATGCGCTCGTTGGGGCCGTCCGTCAGGTAGGACACCGCCCAGCAGGTGTCCGCCAGAACCTCCTTGTCGTCGTGGTGGAGCAGCCTCACCAGGGTGGGCAGGATCTGCTGCACGGCCGGCAGAGGGGGGGCCGGGTTTTTGTTGCGGCAGAGGTTCGACAAGGTCCAAGTGATGTTTCTGAGATAACCAGACTGAGGAGTGGGGAAAGAGAAAGTTTTAAAAAAAAAAAAAAATTTTTTAATCAGACCGGAAGAATAATCCTGAAGCAATAGCGCCATCTAGTGGCACGTTAGTGCATCACAATGTGGGGTAAACATACAGCCTTGCATCTTGTACCAAGCAGCACAGACCAGCATGCATTCTCTGAATCTTACTCTTGTTACTATATGCATTACTAGGCATAAATGACACTCGACAATTAGTCAATAAGAGGGAAGCCAATGAAAAGCCCTTTGGTATCTTTAAATTGTAACAGGAAATTTACATTTAGACAAAAGCATTTAAATGAACAGAGTGCTGAATACTGTAGCATCAACATACAACGGCAGCAGTGCAAGCTTAACGGAAATACAACTTTAGATATCCCGAAAATCCTCACACTAAATTGCAGTAGAGTTACGGACAAATTGTCAACCCGTACCGGAATGCTGTAAATGCAGTACTCGCGTACTTACAGAAAACACGGAGAGCTCAGGGACGGCCAGCAAACTCAGAAGAGGATCGACAGCTCCGTGTTTGAGAACCTTGTCTCGGTAGGCAGAGCCATCACCTGAAACGGGACATGGTAACATTACGGAATGTGAAGGGCACACAAGGTTCACTGGTCAAACTTGTCAGACAGTTCAAAATTTAAAATAAGAGGGTTAAATTAATAAAGGAGAATAAAAGGAAAAAGAAAACTTAATCAGGAATCCTCACCTGCAATGTTTCCCAAAGCCCAGATGGCCTGCTCACTGATGTGAGGGTGTGGTGACGTGACCAGGCTGATGAAGGCAGGGATAGCGCCCCCCTCCACTACAGCCCTGGTTTGATCCGAGGTTCCAGAGGCAATATTGGTCAGAGCCCAGGCAGCTTCGAACTGGATAGGGGGACACTCCGCCACACCCAGGAAGCTGACGAACCTGGCGATCAGCCCCGCACTGATGATGCGATCGATAGGTGGGTGCCTCTCACGGGAAAGGAGTTTCCTGCGATCAATACGTCACATTGTAAGCTCACGGTTTGATTGTTCAACTTCGTTATAACAGCACGTCACATCTCGATATTCCACCTGGACAAGATGCATTACATTACATTTATTTGGCAGAAGCTTTTATCCAAAGCGACGTGCAAAAAGTGCATTTCATAGTCATAGACAACTGCTAAACACAGGTTCAGTAAGGTACAATACTTATTTTGTACAGCTATTTCTAGCAAAGAACAGTTTAGTTCACACAGTGAACACTTGGAAACATTACATTACATCATTAGCATTACACCATTTTTTTTTTTTTTTTTTAGAAAGGCAATACCAGTTCATTTACCTTGCAGCTTGTGTGGCCTGCAACTGCATATCGAGATTGTTGGCATTGACGCCATTTACGATTTCTTCCACGGTCCAATGCTGAGCAGCCTGAAAAACATCACATTTATTTAGCAGACGCTTTTATCCAAAGCGAAACAAGCTACAATAAGCACAGCGTTGAAGCGGTCTGTGTAGACATTTTAATAAAAGGCCTGGATAGTCCAAATTAAAAACAAAGTTCAGAATCTAACACTTCCTGCCCCCGCCTCCCAAAAAAGAAAGACAGGGCAAGTGGTGTGCAATGGACACAGGCCAGAACACTACAATAGCTAGCTAGCATAGTGGTAGAACTTGCCATGTTCTTGGCACAGTTTAAGTTTTGAAAGTAGATTTGTACGAGCCGTAAAAACCCTTTTAAAAACATTAGCCAGCTAGCCTCAAGTCAGTTGGCACGGAAGGCTTCACCTGAGCATTCTGATTCTTCTCCTGAAGAGGAGAGGTCATCTCATCAGGAAGACTGCTGACATTTCTCCTTTTGAGAATCTGCTCGTCCTTCTTTGCCTTTCGAAGTTCAACATTGACCTCAATCCTTCTACGCCTGAGCTCCTGCAGCGGGATATGAAATCGCAATCAGACAACAGCAGGCGTCACTTCTCCATCTAAAACACGCGAAACGTTACTTAGCCAGCATTTTTTGATCAACTAACGTTAAAGAGTTAAATGGAAAGCCCTTCTTGATAACCAAAACTGGCTAACGTTGTATACTTACATTTGCATCCTTGCCTTTATTTTTAAATTTGTTCAGACGAACGCAGTTCTCGTTGGCGGTGGACATTTCTTATAAAAACAGCTGAGCGGGATACGCGATCTGATTCTCACCTGTGGGGACATGAAGCGAAATAATATTGTGATTACTTTGACAAAGCAGATCTTCGCCGTAGTTTGTAAAAACAAAGTAGTAAAACAATAAAGTAGTAAGCAAAATCCCGCAATTAGGCTACAGGGAAAAAAACACATTGTCTAAGGCGAATTTGCCATCCCCAGTAACGTAGCCACACCGGTGAACTTGACGGCTAGTTTACTTAACACTTTTGTTCTACATCTAATTGCTAATAAAAATTTGACAATACTTTAATTTCAAACGTATATGTTAAATTAAACAATTTCAACTAAATAGCGCACACAATAGCGGATTTTACATAAGTAAGAAGATACCGCATGCTTACCAGTTCCGTGATCGGAGGCAGTGACGTGTTTAGCCAGATGGCGCCCTTTAAATTCTCGGCTCAAAGAACTCATGATTGGCCTGTTCGAGTAAAAGCATCCTTCCATTGGCCTGTTTTGAAAAATCATACTATGCTCTGAACGAGTTGTCAGGGGAAACGCAATTTGCGGTGTTATCGCGAGATGTTTACCCGGACGGATACATTTTAAATTGTTTTGATCATTTTATGTGTAGGGTGCACAAAAATGTATTTGCACACACAAATAATGCAGCTCTATGCAACATAATAATGTATAATGTTGGAAACTAGTGATGATTAGAAATTAGCTGTGTTATCGCTTTTATTTTTTTATTTTTACCCGGGCGTTTACATTTTAAATTGTTTCGATCATTTAATGTGTAGGGTACACAAATATTTATTGGTGCACACAAATAATATAGCTCTATGCAACATAATGATGTACAATGTTGGAAACTAGTGATTCTTAGAAATTTAAACTGCACATGCACAACACGGAAATCGATGTGCAAAATTTCCTTCTCTTTCCTGTGTCGTAAGAGGCAGGTTTCATATCTTGAGATTAAGAACTGAGACTGTGCCTGTTTGCAACGTGATGACCCAGTGGCCTAATGGATAAGGCATCAGCCTCCGGAGCTGGGGATTGTGGGTTCGAGTCCCATCTGGGTCGTGTGTATCACACTTGTTTTAGAACCCGCCATCGTTGACTAAAAAATACGAGGCGGCAGCTATACGTGGCAGACAAGCCAAACTTGTACGCTTGTAGCGTGCTAATGTTAATTAAAATCTGTTCGCCCTGAGAAATCTAACAGTGTCTTTCTTATGGTTATCAACGAGCTGTTTGCTAGCCATAGTTGCTATCCTTACCACGATGATTAAAACGTAGAGCTAGCTAGAGTTAACGTTAGAGCGAAGAACAGCAGCTAGCTTGCTGCATACAGATTTTTCGCCGCTGATAATGCAAAGCTAAATGAATGAATGGAAATAAATTTAAAATGCAGCTTCTTTAAAACAACCAACGTTATGAACGTTCAGTTATTTCACATGGCTGAGAAAACTCAATGGCGCACATTGAGCTGTGATTTCGTTTCTGTCCAGAGGGGGGCAGTGATTTAATACCGGTGGTTGTCAGTTTCATCAGCACGTTTTTTTTTCTCAGTATATTAATTGCTCTCATGACCTAACATTGTTGTTCGGGTTGTTGTTTTTTTATATGCGCTTTCAAGCTATGGAATATAAGTGAAAAGAAAGAACAATATAAATGAAAGAATCTAATATCAACGAGACAAACAATCCGAATAAACTCCAGTAATTGTAGGCTCCTATACTAATAAACTGTAAGTTATTCAGGTAAGGCGATCAACAAATTAATTACCTGTGGCTTTATTTACACTGCGGAGTTTAATTCATTGCGAACTCCTACCAACCACCACAGTTGCTATTATTACATTAATAGGATACTACACTGCAGCGCCACTGACATTCCTCTCGTCACACTGTCCCGAAGGGAGCTAGCTCAGATGTGTGAAATTTCCACGGCAATTCATTCATAAATAGCGTCACTGATCTCAGCCTGTTTACCCAAGTGAAGGAATACAGCGTTGCAGCGACACGCCTCTCGTCGCTAGCATTAGCCACGGGCATATAAAACAGACGAAATCCAGACTTCAGATATCATACAAGGAAATACTTTCCAAAATGACAGCGGTTCTGCTGCTCCTCTCCGTTGCTCTCGCCTGTACAGACGCAGAGGAACACACGGTCAATGGTAAGTGGACGAAGTTTTACATATGCTCTTATTTGCTTAAAAGTTTCGGTGTAAAACTATTTAAAAACGAATAACGCACAGTTGCAGATGTTTAATAAGGTATCTTGCTGAGTAATGTGGAGAAATGGTATTATTGATTCTGAATCATAAGGATTTTATGTTACACAAGATTTATGTTTTCTGTGGTATCTATTTTTCAATGGGATAAACCAATATTACATCTATTATAAACAATAAAATATTACATATTATATAAACGCTATATCTTAAGCGACGTTGGTTGCTTAGAGCAACATGCAACGATTTAAACCAGAACTGAACTTTTTTGTTGTTAATTTGGCTTGTTTATGTTTAACTTGTAATTCCATGTTTTGAAGCAAAGTAGGTAGCTTTCGATCAGGCCGTGCCAATACAGTGGACCCCAATAGCTGCTTCTTCTGAAAATGAGATATTTTTTTTCGTGATTTACAGAATAACATTTTTGTACATCTCTATGATTTACTTAATGTTATGTGGTCTTTATCAACTAAGCCAAATAGAAATAGAATTCATGTACTTATAAGAATGGACATTTATTGAAAACAAAATGTGTAGTGATTAATTTAAGCATTACATATTGTACATTACAAATTATATTACAATAATTTAGCAGACCATCCAGAGAATGTGAAGAGAACAGAATGAGAGGGAACAGAAGTGCATCCATTTGCCAGAGCAAAAGTGCCAGAATATGAAAAACTCAGAGTCTTAAATTAAAAGGCTTAAAAGTGCAGTTTTTTCCCTCAGAGCACGGGAGGCGAGGCACACAATGGTGGTGTTTAATTGCACTGTGTCTGGTTGTGGTTCCAGAGCTGTTCTCACTGATCGGGGCCCCGTCTCAGAAAGCCCACGGAGCCAGACTGAGCGCCCCGTCGGAGCCGAACCAGAACCAGAACCAGAACCAGAACCAGAACCAGAGCCAGAGCCAGAGCCGAACCGGGCCGGCCAGGGACCCGCCTCTGCCCGTCAACGAGCTTCCGCAGCAGAGCGGCAAGGCGGGCGACCCCAAGTACGCCCTGCCGTCCCTGCCCAAGCACGGCGACCCGGCGGCCCCGTCCCGCCCGGGACCCCACAACAAGAGCAAGAAGCCCGCCAAGAGCGAGCGGCTGCCGACCGAGCAGAACAGCGAGAAGAGCGGGGGGGAGGGGCGCACGCGGGCTCCCGAGCCGCCCGCCAAGCCGCCCGCGGGCGACGCCCCCGAGCGCGCGCAGAAGGGTTTCCCCGAGACCCCGCCCGACGGCGCCGCCCAGGGCGAGCCCGACGTCCGCCCCAGCGCCAGGTCTCGCGGCCGGCCCCACCCGCCGGCCTCGCCCGCCCGAAAGCTGGACCCGGAGGAGAACCGGCCCGGGAGGTCCGGCCTGCACCAGGCGGCCGGAAGCTTCCGGAACAACAGCGGGCCGCCGGTTCAGCTCAACCGGAGGTCATCCAGCCTGCTGTACCACTTCGACATTCTGAAGAAAGGTAGAGGAGGGCTTTTTTTCCCCCCGTAATGCATCTCAAGGAATGCAACGTGGGAGGAGGCGTGAGAGTGCAGGGACTACAGTGGGCTTTAGCCTAATTGTTCCTCGAGCCGCAAATTGCTGCGTTGCTCGGCGCTGTCGCTTGAATAAAACCTTTGTGTGAAAACTTAACCGGTAAGCGATTGTGTGAAATGTGAAAGTGAGATCAGCTGCGATAAAGCGATGCTTTGGAGGCTGGGATGAGAATCAAAAAGTGCCTGGAAAGCCCACCGAGATTGGAATGTGACGATATGGTTTCGCAATGACGCCACAACGACTGCCCTGGTTTCATAATTGCGCTGTGTTCCCCCCCCCCCCCCACCCTTTTTTCCAGAAGGAGACTTCACCCAAGAAGCGATCTGCTTGAGTGAATGCAAGAGAGAGAAGGAGGAGAGGGAGCACTACTGCTACAGTGAATTTGGTAAGGCTGTGCTGCTGCGGTTGTAGCAGCGCCGAAACGAACAGGTTCGCAGGAGCACTCCCGACAAAATTGATAACGTTCATCTCTCTTCGCAAGGACTGGTGAAAGGAGGTCTGCTCGTTAAATTCCACCAGGGATGTTCACTGAAAATCCCTTATTTATTAGCATACTAGTATTATTAACATGGATTTCTGTCTGAATGAATCTGCAGCAGCCATACCACCCTGTATTCTTACAAGAGCTAATTGCTGCTAAGCAGCTGTGGGTTTGGTTGGTACTTGGATGGGAGACCACCTGGGAAAGCTTATGTTGCTGCTGAAAGAGGTGAGGAGAGAGCACTCTCTCTTCCCTCTGGACCAGAACAAACACCCAGTGCCCCAGCCGTGATGGGGACACTGTGCTGTAGAAGCTTCCATCCTTTGGATGAGACATTAAGCTGAAATCTGTGACTTACAGTGCTCATTACAGATCTCATGGAACTGTTTTGAAAGAGTTTTGAAGTGTGTTAACACCTCTGTCCTGGCTGTTTCTGTTTAACTGTCTACATCTGGCCATCTAACCTGCCCCTATGTCTGATCTGCTACACAGTCCCTTGCATTCCTACTGACTTTGATGCCTTGGGGTATTTCTGTGAAAGAGAATTGAGAAATGAGTGTAGGATAAAAGCAGACACAAGAGTCCCTGTTGTACTGTGTATGACCATTACAGACACTGGTTTCCCCCTCCCAGCTGTGTTGTTTCACATTGAATGACTGAATCATTGCATTTATAAAGCACTTTTCCGAACGCTCAAAGTGCTTTTCAGTGATGAATGCGCGTTCACCTCTTCCACCGCCAAAGTGTAGCACCCACCTGGGTGATGCACGGCGGCCATTTTGCGCCAGAAAGCTCACCACACACTGGTCTTCCACCCCGACGTGCGATCCAGCCTCACCTTGTTGTCTTTTCCCCTCTCAGCCGTCAACGGGATCGTGCACGACCTGGAAGTGATCCGTCGGGGAATACGCCTCATCACTCTATTGGTCAGCAGCGACGGTTTCTACAAGATGAGCCGTCTGTACGTCACCCCGGACAGCTACTTCTTTAAGGTGCAAGTCCTGGTGCTGGACACCTACAGGTGCTCCAAGCCGTGCCCAGAACTCAAACTTGGTGAGCGTCCTCTCTGTTCTGACACCTCCCTTCTTGACATTCTTGTCTTTTCCCCTTTTCATAGTCTCACTCTGTGTTTTTTTTAATAATTCATCTGTTACTGTTTTATTGATACCCAATAAGGGGGCAATGTGGAGCAGTGGTGAGAGAACTTGTGCTTATTACCCCCAGAAAGCTGAACATTGAGATCCCCGAGTGCTCTTATTTTGTGCTTTGAAGATAACTGCTTGGCCTTGCTCAAAGTGCTAGTGCTTGTGATAAATTACTCGCGTGATAAAAGTTGAGAAGATTGAGGAAATTATGCGAATAAAGCAAAAAGAGCACAGTGTTCTTTGGGATGACATAAACGTCCACGAATAAACGTCCTCTCTCGAAAACAGATTAGGTCAGACCACGCAGAGGGACCCGATGCTCTTACTCAGTGATTTAAAGCAATGCCGTGTGTCACCTTGCAGGGAGCAGGTACATTGTCATGGGGCAGATATACCACAGGAGGCGCCACCTGCCCAACGACCTTTTGGCCCTTCTCGGGGGGAGACTCAAGCCTGGCGACGGTCTCCTGAGAAGCAACAACTACGTCAAGAGGTTCAATAAGAGGCGGCACCAGAAGGCGCAGGAGGCATCTCGCTCGAGGTGTCGATGAACACGGGAGCCTCTGCTGCCCCCTGCTGCGCGGGCAGAGACAATGCAGCTGCTACCAAGAACAGACCTATAATCACGCAACATACTCAGAAGACAGCAGAGACCAGGAAGAGGCTATTCTGTTCGCCTGTGCATAGTGCATTTTTCCTTAAGTGGAATGGTAATATTTAACATTTACAGTATCCGTCTTATTGTTGCTTCCGGTCGGCCATAATATGCTGGGGAATAATAGATTACCAGAATGTTTAAACTGAGCAAGAATCTCGCAGAGCTGGGTCTCAATTGTGTCCCTGAATTTATTTGGAAACTTTTTTTCATTCAGGATATATTGGGTAATGTCTCAACACTGATAAAATAATCAATTGGAAAATATTTGACATTTTGTACCCAACACCTTTTGGCCAATGAACCGTACATTTCACTGACAACTCCACCCGTTAGGTGCTGTTCTGAAGGGCCACATACTGAAACTGAGGTTAGCCAGGCTGAGCGGATTTCATTGAGATAAAACATATTTTATTAACAATGGAAAGGTGTCCGTTAAGAATGCTGTACACAGCTGCCGATCTCAACTGGCAAGTCCAGGTTAACAGTTTTTTTTTGGGGGGGGGGGGGGCGTGACACTGTCCTTGGCTGTTAACACTGCTTCTCCAAACACTGCTCTTCCATAACGTTTGCTGTGTAGAGCTACAACAGTGTGTCTGTACTGATGGAAACTTGCAGAGAAACAAGATGGTCTGTTGATTCACCACTGGCCAGCAGAACATGAAGTCTTCTTTTTACCCACGTAAACTTGCAGTTGTTCTCTCTCTTTCTCTTTCTCTTTTATTTTCTTCCGCTTATCAGAATTCAGGAAATGCACTGTTATGCTTAAAAAAAAAAAAAAAGTGGGGGAACAGGGTGGGAGGGGTCTGGAAAAGCAACTGCAACCCAAAGGAAAAAGAAAATAAGAGAGAAAAAAAAATAGTCCCAGCAAATTTCATGTGCTGCTTTTTTTATTTTTATTTTTTTTTAACACACAAGAGGGCTATTTTCCCGAATTTAATTACGTGCGCACGTTGAAATATTTGCCTGCGAACGGCGACTTCAAACCAGGGCGAGGCCTCATTAGGGGTGTTTGTGCGGGGGGAAGCCGTAAATCTAATCGCTGGAATCCGATCCCGGGCCGCACCTGGGCGCAGGCCTCCGCGGGCGCGCGCGGACTGGACCGGGCCCGGGCGGGGGAGACGAGGCGGGGGGGCGGCTTGGGACCGCCAACCCAGGGTCTGTGTTTGCTAGCGCGCGAGCCGGGGGCTTGGGGGGGGGGGGGGGGGGCTCAAAGAAAACATTCAGGCTCAGCGGAGGGAGGGGGCGGGGGGGGCGAGGCAGGGAGGGGGAGACAGACGTGGGAAGGTCTGGGCTGGGGAAGGAGGAAGAGGGTTATGCAAATGAGACGGGAGGCAGAAGCTCTGGCTGTTCCTGCTCCAGAGGACGGCCTTTAATCGCAGATGAAAGAGAGGGCTGTCCCAGCCCAACAGGCACGCGGGCCGGCTTGTCCCACGCCTGGAGAGGTGTGGAGTGAAGGGAAGAGCGCATATAAGCCTGTCCTGTTCTAAAAAAAAAAAAAAAAAAACTAATAAAGCATCATTTTTTTAAACAAAACCTCTCTGAATCCTCTCTGTTATTTTCCCTGAGAGAGCTGGTCAGTGACAGTGCGTAAGTGAGACCTGTGTCATCTGTGCATGAGAGACTAGCACGCACACACACCAGCAAGATTCTGATTGATTGATTCTGATTAGGCAAATGTGATTTCAGTGCTAGTTTTGTACTTGGCAGGTTTGTTTTGTTTATTTGCTGAACAGGTTACCCTACAGGGTTGGAGTCCTGATCTACGTGGTCACTTCTGGCACTACGATCTTTACTTCACTCTAGAGTGTTTTCCTGCACCTCTGCACCCTGAACTGATGCACTTGTTGTACGTCGCTCTGGATAAGAGCGTCTGCTAAATGCCTGTAATGTAATGTAATGTAACAAGACTGGGAATGCAGATGGCAAATGAACACAGAACGAACGGGCGGGTACCTTCCAGGCAAGACGTGCTGAGCTGATGTCCATGGCAAAAAACAAAACAAAAAAAAAACGCTGTAGCCTCCACCACCACCACCACCACCAGCAGCAGGGAATGAACTGATAGTGTACCTGTAACTGGACTGGCTGCTCCTTCTGTCAGCGACAGTGGACCACGATAGCCAGTGAGCTGAGCGCTCTCCAGCCCCGGGGAGATGCGTATCTCCAGATCAGCGCTTGAGGGAACAGATGGGGGGCAGGAAACAGAGTCCCTGCATCTGCACTGCCATCAGAACACAGCATTCCATACATACGGGGGGGGGGGGGGGGGGTGGGCTGACTCTCTTCCTGTGTGACAAAGACGAGTTTGCTGGCCCAAAGATGAGAGGGAGGGTCCAGGGATGTGGTCATCTGCTACACTCTGGTGTCCGAGCTCGCCTTTGCGTTTTCGCGTGAGATATGTGCAGCGGGGGAGAAAATCCGCGTGGACCGGCAGGACGGGCCGCTCTTGCGCCCGTTCAGCACCTGTCTATTCAGAACAGGAGGCACAGGAAGGGCGCAGGGCCGATTTGGGGCACCTCCACTAGTCGGACATACCTTGAGGAACAGGAAACAACGTTGAGGCTTCTGCCACCCTACCCAATTCCCTCCGTAAAGGAAACCCTCTCTAAAAAGGCAATAAACTCTACAGAAGGGGGCGTTTAAAATTTAAACCCAGTACTGCGGTGTTGAAAAAAAAAAATTTAAAACTAAAGGGACCATTCCCGGTCAGCTGACAGAAAATGAGTCATCAGTGCAGCTTTCGCTGATGTCAGTTTTTGGTCAACGAGCGCAATATAAAATGACGTTTTATTTAGTGGAACATTTCAATCAGCCTTCCCCGCACGCACAAACAGGCAGCAGCAGGCAATGCCACTTGCGTCACCACTGTCACACAGAGAGGCCTCTGTCTCACCCAGACAACAGAGAAGGCACAGCCTGGAATGACCTCAGGAGATTACTAACAGTGAGGTGCAGGTGTGTTGGGCTTTCTCAAAGTGCTCGTACTCGTTGCACTGTAAGGAACAGCACTGATGTCTATTATTTTGAGAGAAACCACAATGCCCATCAGCATGGGATAGCGAGGCATTCAAATTGAGAGCATGCCGGAACAATGCAAAGCTAATCGATTACTGATGACAGGGGTGATTAAAACTCATCAATTCCTTAATAAAACCAGATACTTTATTTTACCTAGTAAGTGGGTAACTCCCAAGAGAACACCTAACATCTGACCAAAACCTAAAAGGGATCTGACCATATCTAGAATTAGGATACTAGTCTGAGGTGGGGTGTATGGAGTGGTACAAGGACCAAGACTTTACATCAAAATGCAGGCGGTGCAGAGGCGGAACCGATTTCTATAGATACATAAACATAATTTGACAGGTATATATTCTGTATAACTGCTATCATCAATAGACCTTTGGGAACTCGAAGTGGGAACTGGAAACAGCCGTGGGTGTTCGGAACAAATAAATCTGCTCTTAAAGAAAGGTCTATTCGCACAGGGCCGCAGATTGTGCCGTTCGCATAGTCTGCCGAACAGCGACTTCCTCGCACCGCTACGGGACGAGCGTGCGTCAGCTTCTACGCCGCCAACCGTAAGACCTGCGATTACAGGGAAAAGCCCTCAGACAGCCACACGGGTACGAGTGAAGGCAGGAGTGCACACAAAGCATGCAATCACCCACAGACAGACCATAACGACTTCAGCAAATTCAACAGAATCAACTAAAAATAAATAAAAAAATAACAAAAATAAAAATAGTGGAATTCAGAATAAATGAAAATAAAACAAGTGGTGACTAAAGACTGCACTGCAAATTTGATGTCAAAAACATTACTTTATTAACTAGGATGAAATGTCCTATCAAGTACAAAAAAAGGATCTCTTTAAAGTTGCCACAATCTGTTAAAAACATAGATAGCATCTATTTCCTACTCATAGGAAAATCTTTTCCCACTAATAATTTTCTCAACATTAATCAAAATGAATAGTTCCATAGATATGAATAAATAATACAGGTATTGTGATGAAGTGATGTGCAGAATTATTTTGTTTCCTTTACATAACTCATTAGAGTCCATACATCCCTCCCCCCACCCCCACCCCCACCCCCAAATCAATATGCACACAATATGCAGCATTTTTAACATAAAGGGCAATTTCACCTAAATGCAAATTTCACTTGGTAAAGTGAAAAGAGTTGAGTGCTAAAACTCGGAGGACTGGTCTGTTCAGGTATGTTCAAGAGCAAAAACAAAAAATATATATATAGAAATTTACAATCTGCTCGTAAGTCGTCAACAACACCAATTTAGGTTTGCACTGCGCACCTCGAAATTATGCAAGACCACAGTTCACCGATGTAGGACTGTGGCATACAGTCAGACCCAACGAACAAAGGGTCAGGTCACTTTTGTGACAGTTCTGTCGCAAAAGCACGTGCACACCAGATTAAAGTTCCTTTTGAAGAGATGCTTCCTCAAAGGGCATCATGGCAATTTTAACACTGCCACAAGAAACATTTTTGCCTCTCTTTATAAAATTCCAGATCAGGAAGAGTTGCAAAAACGAGGCTGCAAAGTGTCTATTAAAAAGTCTTCATACAAACCCACTGTATAAAGATGACCCCCCTCCCCATCAAAATTGCTTATTTTAATAGCGACCGCGACGTTTTTGCCAGCTGTCCAGAAGAGAGCCTTCTCTACTGCGTTACTATGGCCGCTAAGCTATGCTATGCTATGCTAAGCTAAGCTATGCTAAGCTGTGGTTGATAAAAGTCTGTGGCCTTTTCAACGACCCCCGTTGTTCTGAGCCTGAAATGACATTACATTTAGGTTTAATATGCCCTTTATTCTTCCTTTAGAACCTTCCCAACTGACCCTCTTTCTTTGGGAAAGGATTGTGGAAAAGGTTTCATGGTTTTCTTATTTTTTTATTTCATGTTTATTTACTTATTTATTTTTAAACTGGGTGAATGTCTTCAATGAAGCACGTGTGGAGACACCTCTATCAGTGTGGGAGAGAGCTCGGTCTTCTCCTTTTTATTATGTTTCATATACATCAATATTTCTTCAGCTGTAATACAAAAAACAGAAAAACAAAAAAAGGAAAACAAAATTCAATCTGACAAAAGTTTTACAAACAGGATAGCTTCAAATACACATCGCTCTGCCAAATTCAGTCGGTCAGTACTGCAGGCTGATTCATTTATATATATATATATATATATATATATATAAATCAGGCTCTTAGTGCCTTGACCTGGGCCATGAAACATTGACTACCTGGAAGGCCCTTCTGATTCCAGAATCACTCCGAATTTCAACAGCTCCTTTCAAACACAGAAGAGACCAAATGGGTGTGAATGTTTCACTCGGACCTTTGACTACAGGAATCAGGTGAGGAGGGGAGAAAAGGAAAAAAAAAAGAAAAAAAGAAAAAAAAGAAGTAACATTGTCAGGCAAAATCAGATTTCACCCCCCAACGAATAAAATTAGTCGACAAATGTGCGGCGATATAAAATCTGAAATGACGAGTTAGCTACAGAATAAATACAGCTCTCTTGACCGTACGTGTGCCAGGAGTGGCGACCAACTTGACTTCAGAGCATTTCTCAAATTCCTTTAACTGCTCAAAAATAATTACAAAAAAAAAGAAATGAAATGAAAAGCATCTCTCCCCCCCCACCCCCTTTGTAAATGACTGATCCAAGAACACCCCCGGCCCCCCCCCCCCCCCCCCCCCCGCCCCCCCACACACACACCACCATGTGACCCGACACCCATCTGTGTTTGGATGTGACCATCCCGAAGCCAAGTCTCTTCGCCTCCTCCTGCTTCCTCCCCCAAATCTTCACACGGGGCCAAGCCGAGCAGAGACCCGGCCCATCCCACACAGTCCCACACTGGCCCACTGGGGGGCACTGGGGGGCACGAGGGGGGGGGCCCTTTGGAGATTATGCTGGTTTAAAACGGCACAGACTTCCTTTCGCCGGGGAGAGGAGGGGAGGGGGGGGGGGGTGAGGGGTGGAAAGGGGGTGGGGGAGAGGGGGGGTGGGGGAGGGACGGCACCAGAGCTGAAGAGGTAGCCTGGTTCCGCCATGGGTTAATGTTCAGAGACACCAGATTCCCGCTGTTTGGGACTTAGAGCAAAGAGCTGTGTATTCTAAGAAGCTGCAGACTGTAGTTTGTTGTTATGCGACCTACGGAATACGGAAAGAGAAAAGATGAGGACCCCTTGTTTACGTTTTTTTTTATTAAATGTTTCAACAGACAGTCAAATATTATAGTAAATATGAAAACAAACAGGAGTACAGGATGCCAGGGGGAGGGGGGTGAGGGGGGTCAGACATGCGAGCAGGAGAAAAGAGCAGCCATGTTGGTGTAACACGAGCTTTCCACAAACACAAATAAAGCTAAACGAGCGCTCGCAAAGAGGGCGGGGCTTTCTGTGCGGATGAACCGAAGAATCCACGCAAAAGGCATGGGACACGCCCGCCGCCTTTCCTATCGACGAAACTCCTACGGGAGGCATTCTTTTTTTAAACCATAAAATAATCCTTCACAAAAGGATTTAAAAGCATACAACATATACAAATAAACCTGGATCAAAGATTCTAACCAATTAAGTTTGCAACCATTTAAAATGTCCAGACAAGGACAACGCTATATAATCAAGGCTAAGCAGTAATGAGACGCCAAATTCGGTCCGATCCGTCTGGATTTGCACATGCCTGTCTGAGCGAACTGCATGATGAACCATTCCTGTTGCAGGCCGGCCAGTTGAAAATTAAGAGAGGGTGCCGGCAACATGCAACACACTTAATTTTTGCACATTAAAATCATTTTTTCTTTTTCCTGTTGTAGTCATCTTTTCTGGGCAGGTACCCAACACAGACATCTGTCCGCTTCAAATAAAACTGGTTTTTCTAACTCACTTTACATCGTGTCATCTATGGGTTACGTCCCCTTTCGAGGTAAGCAAGGTGTACTTCTCTACAAGTGGCTCTTCCTGAAAACTGCAAATATTTAGCAAATTACAAAATAAAAATAAAAAAAAGTACGTCCCTCATATTCTTCAGGTAACTTCACTATCAACATGGCTGCAGTGTTGCGATTGTCATTGGAGACATCTTTGAAGTTTGGGTTATAAAACTTTATTACAAAATTAATTCTATAGTACGGTTTCGATTACATTTTTTTGTTTTTTTTTGTTGTTGTTGCGACTTTATATAATCGTACACAAATTTAGGCTGTTTATGAAACAGCACGTTCATGATTAAATACTAAGAGATCGACCCCAGCATCCAGTTCAGACTCCAGCTATTACGCCGGACTTATGACATCACAATCTGCAAGAAAGAGAGAGAGAGATGGATGGCGTAAATACATGCATGCGGGGGAGGGGGCAAATGAACACACTCGAGGACCAGGCGATGAGATGCACAAACTGACCAATGAGAACACAGAGACAAGCTAGCGGAGCCACTGGCGGGGGGGGGGGGGGGGGTGGAGCTTTAGGCCTGGTTATGACATCACAGAGGGCGGTCTGACAGTGCGTAAGCTGTGCACCACAGAGTGCCCTGGGGAAGCCTTCACCCACCTCCCCCTGCAGATCACAGACAGGTCTGAGCGTGGAGGCGGGGGGGGGTGGGGGGGGGCAGGACGCCAAACTGTGAGTTCTACGGCTACCCGGCTGGCCCGGCACACAAGAGCTTACAGCCTGAAGGACAAAGCCACCCGACGGCTAAATGCTCAGCTTCACCCCGCCTCCTGCAAACGGGGGGGGGGGGGGATGGGGGGGAGGGGAGCGGACTCCGGCAGGACAGAGGCAAGCGAAGCTCACACACCAAGCAAACAACGGCGGAGGAAGAAAAAAAGAAAAAAAAAAGCATGAAGCATTGAGGTGGAGGAATACGCACAGAGGAAGAGCGGCAGGAGGAAGCAGAGGAAGAGGAGGATGAATAGAGAGGAAGGCCGCTTTCCCATGCTCACCGGCGTGGGGTCGGCAAGAGTTCGGGTTCGGCGCCCTTACCTGCTTGCTTTGAAAGCTTTGAGCTTCTGTACAAAGAAGGACTCGAGCACCTCCGCGCACTGGTAGAAGGGCGAGTCGCTGGGGTTGTAGTAGCGGCAGTTGTCGAAGATTTTGGTCATGTCCGCCACGAACTCGGTCAGCTTGCTGTAATACCGCTTCTGGGCCCTGTCCTCCATTGTCGCTAGGTCTGGGAGGGGAGAGGGACGGATTAGCAACGGGCTCCAGATCAGGAACATGATCAAAGGCAGGGCCAACATTTTTGGCTGGACCGCAACAGCGGGGCCAGCCCTATAAACGCAAATGTCTGTGAGTGAGTGACTGAGTGAGTGATGAAGTTACACCATTGGTCGGCCGGATGAAGTGTGTTAGGTCCAGCCATACACTAGGTTTTGACCTGGTCTTGTTAATCCCTGAAATGGTTCCTATTTGTTTTACTTCTGCACATTCTCAGGCATTTACTCTTTCAAGGGGAAGATATATCTGTTACTGTAAAGCCTATTCCGTTCTTCTGAAACGCAGCGCTATATAAATGATCATAGTGTTACTTCTCCACGCGGGTGCCTTGGCACGGCCCAGAATGGGGCGAGCTTCAAACAAACGATCGTCCTTCAGCGACACCCACGGGCCAGTTCAGATAGATCAATAGAAACCTGTCTACGCCGAACTCCAACAGAAAGAGACCTCTCGCCTGTCCCCCTTGGACGGAAAATATCTGGAGTTAGCCGGAGAAGTGGAAAAGCACAGACATTCCCGCAGAAAGCATTCTAGCGCGGCCAGCAGATCTGTATCTCAATACGGGCGCTTTTTGTTTTTGCCGCTAACTGCAGGATCGGCCGCCTGCGTCCCAGTCCGGCGCGGGGGGGCCGCCTGCGTCCCAGTCCGGCGCGGGGGGGCCGCCTGCGTCCCAGTCCGGCGCGGGGGGGCCGCCTGCGTCCCAGTCCGGCGCGGGGGCAAACAGTCCGCTCTTTCTCACGGGTCATTAGCGGGTCTGTTTGTGCCCGAGTTCAAAAGGGCCCGGTGACGCCAGCGGCCGCTCGCGTGGGCAGCCTGATCTGGGCTGGGGGAGGCCCTGCGGCGGCCCGCCTCACGTGGGCAGCCTGATCTGGGCTGGGGGAGGCCCTGCGGCGGCCCGCCTCACGTGGGCAGCCTGATCTGGGCTGGGGGAGGCCCTGCGGCGGCCCGCCTCGCGCGGGCAGCCTGATCTGGGCTGGGGGAGGCCCTGCGGCGGCCCGCCTCGCGCGGGCAGCCTGATCTGGGCTGGGGGAGGCCCTGTGGCGGCCCGCCTCGCGTGGGCAGCCTGATCTGGGCTGGGGGAGGCCCTGCGGCGGCCCGCCTCGCGTGGGCAGCCTGATCTGGGCTGGGGGAGGCCCTGCGGCGGCCCGCCTCGCGTGGGCAGCCTGATCTGGGCTGGGGGAGGCCCTGCGGCGGCCCGCCTCGCGTGGGCAGCCTGATCTGGGCTGGGGGAGGCCCTGC
>CM077285.1:74182452-74272452 GCA_039654925.1 Anguilla pacifica | reverse complement strand
TAACTAAACTCTTGTATATACATCACGTGCTTTACGAATATTAAAATGTCACAGTTCGCATATTGCCCGCCCTAACGTACCCAAACGAAGTCAAACTGAAAATATTTCCATCTGTGACCGCTACAAGCCCACTATTTGCGTTCAACTTTCAAAAATAAGAACAACAGATCAAAAGTTGCACATCGATGCTCAGAATAGCAATCTGGTTCAGTCAATGGTTGACCCCCGGGACTTGTCCACCTCATGTTTACATCACCTTGACAACCGCAGGCCCCTCCCCCCCTCCCCTGCCCTGCCCCTCCCCCTTACTGTGATTCGTCGTAGGGCGTCCGGCAGATGCAGTACAGCTCCTCGGTGCTGCCCTCCTGTGCCCGCTTGCACTCGTTGCAGATGTAGTCGTCCATCTTCTTGGCCTCCTTCTCGGTGATGCCCACGCACTCGCCGTGGTACCAGTTGGTACAAAGGTCGCAGCCGATGTAGAATCTGCAGGGGGGCGGAGAGCACCGTTAGGACACCCCACCCCCAACTCTCCCGCGAAGCGCCACTGGGCCTCAGCTCAGCACAGGGCTGGGCAGTGTACTGGCCTTTTTTTTGTTTTGACATACAGGCATGAATTCACACAACAGTAATTTGGCTTTCCAATGCCATTGTCAATGGATATTTTATTGCTTTTCATCCGATGAACGCGAAAAAATCGCACACTGCAACAGTGCGACATAGACTTGAGATGAATTTCCCGTTTCACAAATACGACCCAAACAAGGTTTCGTATCTGGAGGAACACCAGCTCGGGTCGAAATGCTGCTGATTTTATTATTGTAACTAAACGGGAACCATTCTTCATTAGTGAGCGTGTGGACTCATTTCCCTAATAGAAATTGTGAAATGTATAACTGCATTTTGATTTATCCGTATTAGTCCATAACTGCAGCGTATTTCAGTAAATTTCATCTGCCTTCCTGTGTAATGTGTACCGGAAAAACCAATACTGTCAAATACAGTCATACGAAAAACATACGATGTGATATTTTGACTACATTTCCCAGCAGCCCTAGCGGTGTGCCGGCGGCTCCCACAAGCACGCCGGGCCGGAGGCGCCTCCTTACTTTGACTCGTCGTAGGGCGTTTTGCAGATGCAGTAGAGCTTGGTGTCCTTCTTGGTGTCCTTTGAGGTAGTGGAGATCATCTTCTTCTTCTTGGGCTTGGTGGGGGTGTGGTCCTTGTCGTCCTCGCGCTTGCGCTTGTGGGCGGAGGGGGGCGAGGCGACGGCGGCGGTAACGGCGATGGCCTGGGCTGCGCTGGCCGCGGCCTGGGAGGCGGCGGCCGCCTGGGCCTTCTCCTTCTCCTTCTCCTTCCTCAGCTTGCTCAGGTCCTTCTTCAGCTCCTCCTGGGGCACAGAGCCGGGCAGGGGGGGTTAGAGAGGGTTTCCGACCCCACCACACACCACACACCGCCACTCGCAACTCTCCGAGCAACTCCAACGACTTAATTAGCAAATTAAAACAAATTACAAACAACAGATTAACAGAAATCTGTGCCACAGGAAATCTTTACTGTGTGTCCTCTAAAAATGGCGGACTTCCTCACAACACACATGCTTGGGCTCGTCAGAAATACCACTGCAGGGGGACCGTAGTTTTAATTAACACCGAGCTGGAGGCCTTCACAGGACGCTGTGTGTGTATACAACATGGATACTGGTGTTTCAGTGTGGTAGCACAGTGAATAACATGCTGCCTGGAACATGGATACAGGTGTTTCAGTGTGGTAGTACAGTGAATATCCTGCTGTGTGTGTGGAACATGGATACAGGTGTTTCAGTATGGTAATACAGTGAATAACGTGCTGTGTCTGGAACATGGATAGACGTGTTTCAGTGTGGTAGTACAGTGAATAACGTGCTGTGTCTGGAACATGGATACAGGTGTTTCAGTGTGGTAGTACAGTGAATATCCTGCTGGGTGTGTTGAACATGGATACAGGCGTTTCATTGTGGTAGTACAGTGAATATCCTGCTGGGTGTGCGGAACATGGATACAGGTGTTTCAGTGTGGTAGTACAGTGAATATCCTGCTGGGTGTGCGGAACATGGATACAGGCGTTTCAGCATGGTAGCACAGTAAATAATGCGCTGTGTGTGGAACATGGATACAGGTGTTTCAGTATGGTAGTACAGTGAATAATGCGCTGTGTGTGTGGAACATGGATACAGGTGTTTCAGTACGGTAGTACAGTGAATAATGCGCTGTGTGTGTGGAACATGGATACAGGTGTTTCAGTATGGTAGTACAGTGAATAATGCGCTGTGTGTGTGGAACATGGATACAGGTGTTTCAGTATGGTAGTACAGTGAATAATGCACTGTGTGTGTGGAACATGGATACAGGCATTTCAGCGTGGTAGTACAGTGAATAATGCGCTGTGTGTGTGGAACATGGATACAAGTGTGTGGGCGTGACCGCAAGCAGTGGTGCGTGTCAGCGGAACACTGACACAGAAGCCGAAGCGTAACGACTCTCGCCCTTGGGGGGCGGGGGCGGGGCTTCACACAGTGCTGGAACGCGAGGCGCAGGGGGCGTCGGCGTTTTGGGGCGCCCTCTACCTGGACCTCCAGCTGCAGCTCCTTGTCCAGCAGGGCCCTCTTCTTCAGGATCTCGGCCTTCAGCTGCTCCTTGTGCTTGAAGAGCAGCGCCGACAGCTTGGTGGCGTTCTGCTTGCTCCGCTTCTGCTCCACCGACTCCTCCCGCTTCCTCTTCTTGGCCGCCTGCTTCTCGCCCTTGTCGATCTTGTCCAGGATGAACTTCATCACCTGGTTGCAGACGATCATTCTGCAAAGGTGGAGGCGAGGGGTTTTGCGGGGGGGGGGGGGGGGGGGTGGAAAACACGAGGGCTAGGTATTAGCGTGAGCTCGGTTACGCTTGAAACTGCATTCTGAGGGCCAGTTCACAAAGAAAATAATGCTCGTAAAACACTCCCTACACTGACACTACAAAAGGGAGATTCCACATAAATCTGTCAAACTGCATATGATCATCGATTACCCCACCCATCCCAACACAATTCTAATTCTTATCTCTTCATAAGTCATACATCCTCAAAAGCTCCAGCACCCAGCAGGCGGGAGAGGCGCTCTGTAGCTCTTGTTCACAGTAGTATTTCTGGCGTAATCCACAGCGAGGGCCTGGGGGGGGGGGGGGGGGGCAGTGGTAAGGAAGGGCTCGGCTCGGCTGCACGTGGGAAAGGCTCGGGAGTCGGATACACACAGAGCCTCGCCAGCTGTGGGGGTCGGGGTCACAACCGGTTCCCAGACTCAACACGGCGACCGCGAGCGACCGCAGCGTAACCGGGGTGACGGCGCAGTTCGCCCCCCCCCCCCTCCACCCAGCTCCCCAGGTCCGCCTCAGCCCCCCCCCGACAACAAAGCCCCCCCCCCCCCATCCCCACCCCGGGGCCCTGGCGCGACCCTTCCCAGGAGCCGGGACACGTGGGTAAACACGGCCCTCAGGATTCACGGCCAAGGGGGGAACCTCAGGATTCGCCAAACCCCCCCACCGAGGATTCGCAAACACGAAACCCACGGCTGCGGCCCCACAGCGGGTATGGGCCGGGGGGGGGGCAGGCGCGGGCTCCGGTCGCCCCCGGCAACGCTCGTACCTCTGGTTCTCCTCGCGCTCGGCGGGGGACAGGGTCTTCTTCTGCTTCAGGTGCTCGATCACGGCGTTCTGCCTCATCACCACCTGCAGCACAAAGCCCACGCCACAGAGTCAGCAGCAGCAGCGCCCACGAGCAAGAGCCCGGACACGCCCGGCTACCGCACGAGCTGGGACAGCCAACACACCTCAGACACCTACGAGCAACGCTACCACAAGATCAGGAAAAAGGGTAACACAGCAAAACAGAATGAGTGATCACAGGAGTAGACAGACTGATCAAAAGAAAAGATTGAGTGATGTCACTGATTCTGCCTAGACCAAGGGTGTCCAATCTTATGCTGAAAAGAGTCGGTGGCTGCAGGTCTCTGTTCTAATCCAGCATTAAGAGACTTGATTCTACTTTCCAAGGTCTTGATTGAAAACCATTCGTTTATTAGTTGAATTTAGTATTAATTCGTTGAAACTAGTTGAACTGTTTAGGTATAGCGCTTCAGCTAAAACAAAAACCCGCACACCCTTTTTGGATTAGCTTGGACACCATACTGTCTAGAGTAACTGTATGGTCAGCCCTGTGTTCTTAACACTGAGCGTTAGGGAGCAGACCCCCTGGCTAAGCCTACAGGCCCTCCCCCACCTGCTTCTGGATGATGTCGCTCTGGTTGGAGGTCTGCAGGGACTGCTCGCGCTTGGCCTCCAGCTGCTGCCTCTTCTTCTGCTGCTGCTCGCGGATCTGCTGGATCCGCTGCAGCTGCTCCTGCACGCTGGCGGTCTGGATGGTGACCACGTTCTGGATCTGGTGCGCCTGCACCTGGCCGCCCTGCTGGATGTGGATGGGCAGCTGCAGCTTGATCTGCTGCGGCACGCCGCCGCCCTGCTGCGCCTGCTGCAGCTGCGCAGCCACGTGCGACTGGAGCTGCGACAGCACCTGCACCTGCGGCACGGTGATCAGCTGCGGCGGGTGGGGGTGCAGCTGCAGCTGGGGGCGGGCGGCGGCGGCGGCCGGGGCCTGCTTGACCGAGGCCTGGCCCAGGGCCTTCACCTGCAGGGGCGTGGGGGACTGGATGGGCATGTGGGCCTGAGTCTGGGGGGGCAGGTGGGCCTGGGGGGCGGCGGGGGGCGTGGCGGGGGCCAGGGCGGCGGCCTGCACCGGGGCGGCGGCCTGCTGGGCCGGGAGCATGGGGGCCTGGGACACCTGGGACACCTGGGACGCCAGGGACACCTGCGGCGCTTGGGACACCTGGGACGCCAGGGACACCTGGGGCGTGGCCGGGGCCTGGACCTGAGGCTGAGCCGCCAGGGGCAGCTGCGGCTGCAGCACCCTCTGCTCAGTGGGCCCTGCTGGGATACACAGCCACACAGCCAATCAAATACCACCATTCACACAGCGCAGGACCCTAACAGCCAATCAAATATTAACACTCACACAGCACTCAGGACCCTAACAGCCAATCAAATATCAACATTCACAGAGCTCAGGACCCTAACAGCCAATCAAATACCACCATTCACACAGCGCAGGACCCTAACAGCCAATCAAATACCACCATTCACACAGCGCAGGACCCGAACAGCCAATCAAATACCACCATTCACACAGCTCAGGGCCCTAACAGCCAATCAAATATTAACACTCACACAGCACTCAGGACCCTAACAGCCAATCAAATATCAACATTCACAGAGCTCAGGACCCTAACAGCCAATCAAATATCAACATTCACACAGCTCAGGACCCTAACAGCCAATCAAATATCAGTATTCACATAGCACTCAGGACCCTAACAGCCAATCAAATATCAACATCCACACAGCACTCAGGACCCTAACAGCCAATCAAATATACACATAAAATCATATTTATATTCACACAGATCACTTCACCTGACAATCCAGGAAAACTCTCCCTCCGAAAAACCCTCAAGCCAGGGCTAATGACAGCCCAAAACCGTTAGCGTCCGAGGCGGACGGAGTTACCTGGTGTGGAAGGCGTGGTGCTGGTGGCGGTGACCGCAGTCACCTGGGCGTTGCCCGTGGAGACGGCCGGAGGCATGGGGGTGAAGAGGAAGCGCTGGAGCTGCCCGTTGGGCATGGCGGCCTGCATGAGCTGCTGGCCGGGCCCAGGGATGACCGTCACGCCCTGGGGGATGACCTGCAGCTGGCCTGTGGTCTGGCCCTGGCCCTGGATCACCACCGTCAGGCCCTGGTTCCCCCCCTGCCGGACGCGCACGCACAGACGCACAGACACACAGACACGGGACGCATAACACACAGACACACAACACGCAGTGGGTCAGTTAGGGGGCGGAGCACAGCCGGAGAGAAATGAGTAAAGCAGGGGCTGTGATTGGCCTATGACTGCACAGTCTGCACTCCCTGCACAGCCCGCTACGGTCAATATTCGGTTCTGTCGCCATTGTGATGTATCACCCTCTCATTGGATACAACGCTATGACTGAATTGTGCACATTTGAAACAGTGTTACTGGTACATCAGTTAAAGAGCTAGCTAGCAAGCTGGCGGTCGTGACTTACACTAGATAGCTAACTAGCTTGCTAGCTAGCTGCATACCTACCAGTTGTGATTTACATAGCTAACGTCATAGGTTCCCAAATTTATAGACTAAAAAGTTCACTAACAAGGCTACTTAACTAGCTAGCTATTTGCTAACAAGGTAGATATCTTTACAAACCTAAGAAAGCAATGAAGACAGTTAGGATATTAGCCAGGGAAATATCTAGGTGGGCAGAAATAACTACCTAGCTAGCTACATAGCCTACCTTCAAGTTGTGATTTACACGGCTAACGTTAGCTATAGGATCCAAAATATAG
This sequence comes from Anguilla pacifica, assembly GCA_039654925.1. Lineage (NCBI taxonomy): Eukaryota > Metazoa > Chordata > Actinopteri > Anguilliformes > Anguillidae > Anguilla > Anguilla pacifica. The sequence continues at coordinate 74,265,970 of CM077285.1, read as the reverse complement.
CTGGCTTTCAAGATGAAAAAGCCACGTTACATTCAATTCTACTCATATCACATAAATTGCTTTGAATGCACAGTCAACATTGGGTTGCGCTCCCCTACATATTCAGCCATAGCTAATAACTTGTTTAGCCAGTAGGCTAGTAACAGGCAAGGCTACGTGGGTAAGTGCACGTGGAAAGCGCTATCCAATAAGAAGTCGACACATCACAATGGGGACGGATGAAGGCCGGCTGTGCAGGGGCAGCAGGCTGCGCAGGTGCACCTGCCAGCCCACCGGAGCCCTGTGTGGGTATGGATGCTGACCTGCTGTCTTTCCATAGCTGCGCCATGCTGCTTCTGAGACAAAGGATAAAGTATCAAAGAAAACAATTCAGAGGTGGGGATCCAATCGAACAGACGGCAATTCAGGAAGTCACACGCACAAAAAAAAAAAAAAAAAAAAAATCAAAAAGACACAAAACTAAGGCAAAAGCTAATGAAGAGAAAACAAGCCAAATTACAAAAGAAAACCAAAGCCAACAGAAAGAACAAATCAAATATCGCAAAATACTTACCCTTCAGCTCAAAACAGTATTGCAGTAATCAAGGTATAGCAGACAGAAACATCTCATTTGTATGAATAAATGAAAAAACACACACAGACACACATACACACACACACACACACACAATAAAGCCACCACCCAGGACACACTCATGCACACACGCTGGGTTGTATGGCAGGACGGACAGACGCAGAGAAGTGGAGCGTGGAGGGGGCGGGGCTGGGGGCGTGGCTTGGGGCCGGGGCGGGGCTCCAGGGCTCACCTGTGCTCCCTGGGTGAGCTGGGTGAGCTGAGCCAGGGTGAGTTTGACCTGGCCCTGCTGGGGCCGGGGCCCCTGGGGGGTCTGCGGGGCGGGCAGCTGGCCGGGGGGCGTGGCGGCGCCGTGGGGCGAGGGGGCGGCGGTGCTCAGGACCCTCTGCCCCGCGCTGGTCTGCACCGAGCTGCCGCTGGAGATGGCGGTGGAGACCGGCTGCCCCCGGATGATCTGCGTCACCACCTGCTGCGTCTGACCTGTAGGAGCCACGGAGACACACACACGCACACACACACACACACACACACACGCACGCACGCGCACGCACATGCACACACACGCACACACAAACACACACGCACATGCACACACACGTGCGCACACACACGCACACGCGCACACACACACACACACAATCAGTAATGCCGCACACCACAATCCTCAGCAGTCTCTGGAACTGCTTATTGAAGGCATTTACGACTTGCGAAAAAACAGCATGTTCTTCTGCCTGCTGTTTCATTCAATTGTCTTATATTAAACTCCCAAGTCTCACCAAACAGACCGCAGGACCAGCTGTGGTATAGATGCTGCCTTTAACACAACACATTACATGGGATTTATAAGAAAGAAATGATCTAGTAAAGCAATAATTGCACATAAAATACATTAAAGGCAGAAGGTTGCCCTGATAGCACGTGTGAAAAAGAGGTACACGAGCAGAGTCCACCCAGAGAACTGGCAAGAGCTCGCAGGACACACCCAGAGAAAAAGAAAATTTGAAGATATGTTCTTTGCTTTGATTCCCGAATGATAAATGCACAATAAATAAAATAAAAAATGCTTTCCTGGCCATCAAAGACAGCCGCATGCCTTGCCTTCACATAGCTGGCGACACCCTCCAGATACGAGTGAGATTAATAAACAGAAAGGACATGACAAATCACGGGAAGCATGTCCGATATGTGGGGATACTTCGCCCTTAAAGCACAACTAAATGCTGAATATTCATAATACATGCAATTGCTTTTGTTTCACAATAATGTAGAAAAACAAAATGGGTCACAACAGATGTCTCACACAAGCACAGCCATTTAACCAGAATGAGAGAAGAAACACACAAACTCAAAGCCCGATATGGTGAAAGTAAGAAACTGAGCCAGTGCACGTGCTCAGACTGGAGAGAGGACATGCAGCCACATGCCGACATGGAGGAGCGGAGAGGAACGAAGAGGAGCAGTGAGGAGCTGGGAGGAGCTGGGAGGAGCTGGGAGGAGCAGGGAGGAGCAGTGAGGAGCAAAGAGGAGCAGGGAGGAGCAAAGAGGAGCAGTGAGGAGCTGGGAGGAGCAGGGAGGAGCAGGGAGGAGCAGTGAGGAGCAGGGAGGAGCAAAGAGGAGCAGGGAGGAGCGGAGAGGAGCAAAGAGGAGCAGGGAGGAGCAAAGAGGAGCAGGGAGGAGCAGAGAGGAGCGGAGAGGAGCAGGGAGGAGCAGGGAGGAATTCAGGGAGGAGCAGAAAGGAGCAGGGAGGAGCAGGGAGGAGCTGAGGGGAGCAGGGAGGAGCAGAGAGAAGCAGGGAGGAGCTGAGGGGAGCAGGGAGGAGCAGAGAGAAGCAGGGAGGAGCTGAGGGGAGCAGAGAGGGGAAGGGAGGAGCATGGAGGAGAATGGAGTTGCGGAGAGAAGCAGAGAGGAACAGTGAGGAGCAGAGAGGAGCAGAGAGAAGCAGGGAGGAGCGGAAACGAGCCGGGAGGAGCAGAGAGGAGTGGAGAGCAGCAGGGAGGAGCAGAGAGGAGCAGAAGAGCAGAGGAGACCTACTGGCTGGGAGAATACCTGGCTGCACCATCAGTGGGGTCCGCAGGATGGTCTTGCCCAGGGCCCCGGCCTGCTGCAGGGGGGTGCGGATAACGGTCATTCCTGAGCGGATCTGAGCCCCAGCCGTGATCACCTGGGGGGGGACACACAGGTGAGGAAATCCATCCTGTTCAGATTCAGCTCCAGTGCTGGAATCAGAGCAGCCTGCAGCTGGCAGCCAGCCAGCAGTGATCCACAGGAGGGGTGGGGGGGGGGGGGGTGTTATTGCACACTGCGCTGTGTGTGTTAGCCTACTCCCTACTCGCACTACATCTACTGCGCAACACGCTACATTTCAATGGCTGGCCTTTACTACCTCTACCAGCCCCCGAAAAACAGCTTGAATTAAGTCAGCAGCAGCACACAGCAGGGCTTGGGGATGTAACTGCAGCGATCAATATCGAATGCAATAACAGTCATTGCCGGCATGTGTACTGACTTTCTTTTAGTCCTTTTTCCTCGTCAATCATTTCCGATGCAGAGGTAAACATCCAATGTGTGAAATATTTCCGGAAAAAAACGTCACCACTGATATCTATTGGGTGTTGATAAGACAGCCAATCAGCAGCAAGGCCTTCCAGCTTCCATGTGATTGACAAAAACCCGTCACATGATCACATGCTAGCTGTACGACCTGGCTGCCAATTGTTTTTTTAATTAACAAAAAAAATAAATCAACATCCAATGGACATCAGTGGTGATGTTTTTTCCCCAGAAGCTATGAGGCCTCAGCATCTGGTTCAATTATAGAAAAAAAGACAAAAAGAAAGGCAATACACCACATGGTAGCAATGACTATTACTGCATTAGATAACCACTGTTGCAGCATATTGCCCCGCCCTGGTACACAGACCCACACAGACTTACTGCAATAAGCTTTCAGCAAACGGTGGAGACAGATTTGCTTATGCAATTACCATGCAGCCTGAACCACTCTGAAGGAGGCATTTTATCACTGAATATTTTTTAAGGAGGCCCTGCGTTCTGTCGTACCCCATCCCACAGCAGCATGGGGGCGGGGGGGGGGGGGGGGGGGGATGAGTACCTGCTGTGGAGGGGGCGAGCCCGTGACAGAGGATGGGGCGTTGGGGCGGATGTTGATGGTGGTGGTCCGAGGCTGGAATGAAGTGAAGGTTTGCTGGTTGCCCGCGGTGCTGGATGGAATGATACCCAGAACTTTCTGCTGGACCTGCATCACACCTGCAAAAAAACAAGTCACGTTATTACACTACACCTACAAAAAACCAACAGTCATATTACTCAACTACACCTGCAAAAAACCAAGTCACATTACTCAACTACACCTGCAAAAAACCAAGAGTAACATTATTCATCTACACCTGTGAAAATCAACAGTCAACTTATTCAACTACACCTGCACAAGCCTACAGTCATATTACTCACCTACACCTGCAAAAAACCAACAGTAACATTATTCAACTACACCTGTGAAAATCAACAGTCAACCTATTCAACTACACCTGCACAAGCCTCATCACATTACTCAACTACACCTCCATGGACACATGTCTACACTATTCTGGGACAAAAAGAACAGGACATATTATAAATAAAACCGTAAAACATTAATGAATGATACAGTTTTATGCAGCGCACTATGGCTGGGAATAGAATTCAATCTTGTAATACTGAAGCCGGTTAAATAATAAATAGTATTGATTGCGTAGGTTTCATTCAGCAATCTTACTCTCAAAACACCGCCATGACTTCAAAAGTTTCATGTCTGAGACCTTTAAATCATGGCCACTGTAAATATTAGCAGGACCGGTAAGGTTCTTCAAAGAGTCACCAAAACCATCACCACGCCAGGACGTTTCCACCGCGTAAGAATTCTCATAACTCATGTATAGGTGCATTTCATTCACATCCTTCTGCCCTTTTCCCCCCCTTTTTCAGACAAAACAAGCGTGTTTCAGACTCAAGTTTTCTTTTCCTTGTTTTTTTTTTTTTTTTTGGCTCCACTTCAAAAAAGCAGTCGCGCGCGGAAAGAAAATTAAAACACGTTTTAAAAATTATCGTCCTTCCCCCCCCCCCGCCCCTGTGGTCCGAGTTCACCACAACTGATCAGGTAAAGATACATAAGACATCAAAGGTCAGTCCCCGGGGGGGTCGGGGGGGTAGCCGTGTGCTCCGGGCCGGGGGCTGGCGAGGCTTCAAACGGCCCGCCCCTCAGAGGTCTGTTTGCGGAGTTCGTAAGGAGCCGCGCGCTCCCATGGCGGGATACCTGTGCCGGCCGCCAGACCCCGGGGTAAACTTGTTTTCATGCTCACTTCCTCTACCCGGCCCAAAGCAAACAGCCTTTCAAAAAAACAAGCCGTCGCGCTGGAAAAAACACACACACACACACACACACACACCGGCCGTTAATGCCTTCTTTTTCATTTTTAATTTTTTTCTAAGCGAAGTGCGGGTGTCACTAGACTGGGGCCTGCGTTTGTTTGCGGAGTAAATTTAGCCCTGGTCCCAGCGAATGGGAACATTTCTCTTCTTTTTGCGCGTTACGGTTTACAGAATTCGGCTAGCCTTCACCCCTTTCCTCCGTGTTCCATTAAGGGGGGGGGGGAGTGCTTATATCCAGTGACTCTCCACCGCTTTTGGCCCTGGCGCGTACTTTCCACGTTCTCCTCCGATGGCAAATCACCTTCCTCAGAGCGGACGGCGATACTGGAGACGAGCCGCTATCGGGTATCGTTACCCCGACGACACTCTCACGGCCTAATCTCGGCCAATCAGATCGCGTTTCTCCTCGACCGGGTGAGATCGCTGCTCGTGTCGAATAAGGAACTCCACACCGGCCGCCAGCCTCGCAAACACGGAGGAATCGCGTCAGGGTACAGCTGAATGCACGGGGCAAACCCCGTCCCGTTCACATTCGCCTCAAGTTGCGCTCAAATTAGAAAAACCTGCACATGGGCAGACAGCCAAGACGGATTAACTAGACCCCCAGTGCAGAATAAACTACATCCGAAGATCCGCTTTTGCCATATCTACTTACCCGGAAACACCAGCCTGACTCTGGTGCATTCACAATACACCAAGAAAACAGTTGAAGTACATCTATATATGAAACGCTTCTCTCTCTGGCCATAAATCTCTGACCTAAAAAAAATTATTTTCCCCCCCAAAAGTGTAGTTTTTTTTCACGAAGTGTGTGGAGGTCTAATTGGTCCTGACCAGTGAGAAATTAACTGGCTGTGCATATCGATGTTGAAAAGCTCAAAGAGCTTGATTACACTTCTTTAGCACACAACCTCAGGAGGAGGATCTTTCTGCTGCAGTCAGGTCCAGGCAGCAGACACCCCCCCCCATCGCCACCCCCCACCCCCCTACGTCCTCCCCTCGGGCCCCGTTGCGTACCTCCTTGTGTGGTTGGCACGTTGACAGTGACAATCTTGCTGTTGGCAGGGAGGGGCAGCTTGGCAGTGATGACTTTGCCAGCCATTGTCACCGGGCTACTGGTGATCTGGAACGTCTGGCCGGAGGTCGTGCTGGCCACCGTGGCGACGGAAGTGGTTGAGCCTGCGAGAAAAGGCAGAGGGCAAACCAGACGGGCCCCGCCGGGCCGGGCCGGGCCAGCCAGCATTTCAGGCCGCTGCACTCAAACGGCAACGCACCGAAACAGGAAACAGGAAACAGGAACGCAGACGGCGATTTAAAAAAAACCCTACCTGGACTGCTCTGACCCTGTTTGACCCACGAAGCGAACGTCTGCTGGAAGTTCTTGTTCGGCTGGAATGTCACTGCCGGGGAGCCCATCTTGGTGGCCAGTACCACTTTGGTGCCGGGGGTGACCTGGCTGGTCAGGGAGCCTACCATCACCTTCTGCGGGGTGGCGGCCGCGGCGGCGGGGCTGCTGGAGGGCGAGGACGCCGCGGCCGTGCCGGTGGCCAGTTTCTGCTGCTCCAGCCGTTTCTGTGGAAACAGTCCACGCCCTCACTCACGGAGAATGTGTTTCGCTATTAACCGCACATACAGTATATGCCATGAAGCAAAGCAACAAGACCAGGTCAAAACCCAGTATATGGCTGGACCGTGTATGGGCATGCGATATTGTGGCCAATTTGTTACAGGGATAGTCAGTGGTAGTGTCTATAATGTGAATTCCTGCATATTAAATGTTCATCTGCAATGTGCCGGTCTGATGTATGGTGTAACACGCTTCATCCGGCCGACCAATGGCGTAACTCCATAACTCGGTCAGTCACTCAGCCACAGACGTTCGCGTTTGTAGGGCTGGCCCCGCTGTTGCGGTCCAGCCAAAAATCAATTAGATCAGGTATGTAAACTGCACAAAATTTATACCCAAATACTGAAAATGGTTCCCCTTTTATTTTTAATGAAATGAGCCAAATCTAATTTGTGTGGGTTTTAGACTTATTTAAAATGTAGCACATTAAATGACTGGATCCCTCAAAGATGCATTTAAAAAGAAAAAGAACCACCCCGCGTATTTGCGCAACCCCAAAATTTCATTTTTAGCGACAGATCAGGGGGCAACTCTGCGAGCTGGACAGTGAGGCTTGGCTTCCCACCTGCTGGGCAGCCAATCTTTGCTGCTTCAGCTGAGCCTCCATTTGTGCCTTGCACTCCACTGCTTTCTTCTGCTCACTAACCTTTGCCTGCTCTGCAGCCTGCGCCTTCTCCTTTTCGACCCTGAAACGGCAAGAGAAACGGGGCGTCAGCGCTGGGGGGGGGGGAGGGGTTGTTGGGGGGAGTTTCGCCACACCGCAGAAGAGGGGAATTTGTTACGAAATAAATAACTCCACTCCACACGGTCCAGTTCGATAACCACAAGACATCATCAACAAGTCAATCAACAAACCATGATGATCCATCAAAGAGAAGATTAGCTGAACACACAAGTTAAGACAGGTGTGACACCTGACACTGATTCCTAAGGTGATTTATGAGAGTGACACCAAGGTTGATTTAATGACATTGTGTTTGGTCTGAGGGGCCTACCTTGCTGAAAAGGCTGGGATCTCCCACGTTTAGTCTGAGGGGCCTACCTTGCTGAAAAGGCTGGGATCTCCCACGTTTAGTCTGAGGGGCCTACCTTTCTGAAAAGGTTCGGATCTCCCACATTTAGTCTGAGGGGCCTACCTTTCTGTAAAGGCTGGGATCTCCCACGTTTAGTCTGAGGGGCCTACCTTTCTGAAAAGGTTCGGATCTCCCACATTTAGTCTGAGGGGCCTACCTTTCTGAAAAGGCTGGGATCTCCCACGTTTAGTCTGAGGGGCCTACCTTTCTGAAAAGGTTCGGATCTCCCACATTTAGTCTGAGGGGCCTACCTTTCTGAAAAGGCTGGGATCTCCCACGTTTAGTCTGAGGGGCCTACCTTTCTGAAAAGGCTTGGATCTCCCACGTTTAGTCTGAGGGGCCTACCTTTCTGAAAAGGCTGGCATCTCCCACGTTTAGTCTGAGGGGCCTACCTTTCTCAAAGGGCTTGGATCTACCACGTTTAGTCTGAGGGACATACCTTCCTGAAAAGGTTCGGATCTCCCACGTTTAGTCTGAGGGGTCTACCTTTCTGAAAAGGCTGGGATCTCTCACGTTTAGTCTGAGGGGTCTACCTTTCTGAAAAGGCTTGGATCTCCCACGTTTAGTCTGAGGGGCCTACCTTTCTAAAAAGGCTGGGATCTCCCACGTTTAGTCTGAGGGGCCTACCTTCCTGAAAAGGCTCAGATCTCCCACGTTTAGTCTGAGGGGCCTATGTTTCTGAAAAGGCTGGGATCTCCCACGTTTAGTCTGAGGGGCCTACCTTCCTGAAAAGGTTCGGATCTCCCACGTTTAGTCTGAGGGGTCTACCTTTCTGAAAAAAGGTTCAGATCTCCCATGTTTAGTCTGAGGGGCCTACCTTTCTGAAAAGGCTCGGATCTCCCACAGGTCCAGCTCCTCTTCGGCCACCCAGGTCTCGATCACCACCGGGCCTGTCTGTTTCGGGGTCTCTGGTTTTTTGGGCCTCAGGGCACTCGATCGCAGGCCCTTTCTCTGGGGGGTCGGCGTTTCTTTGGGGGGGGGGGGGCAACATTTTAAATTTCAACAACAAGCATGTTATATCTTTGCTGAAATCACAGGCCATACATTTTTGCAAAAGGGAAGACGCATTACGGTAAATTAAACGAAAAACCCAAAAATCTCTACATTCAGATCTACATTCAACCAAATATCTACGGTCCCACTTCAGTATTTTTAACTGACAGGAGAGTGTTTAGAGACTTGCAAACAGAAGATTGAAATGTTACCACGGGACATCAACGAAAAAATGCCCTACCTTTGGGGGTTTCGGGAACACCAATGGGACAGATGATCTTCCTGATGCAGTACTCCGATCGAATTCCGTAAGGTCCAACATCTCTGCGTTTGATGATCTCCGTTGTGGTAATTTCAGTCTCTGAAGTTTCTAAGAGGCAAAAAGGACAGGACAGGCTGCAAGTTTGCGCTAAGACACACATGCCACATCCCATTGCTTAAAAAAAACAAAGCACATTAAAACTTCAATGTGTCGTACTTTTTAAAAGTCCTTAACCTATGCTACTCCAGGGTGGTGGATTTTGTTATCTTACTGTGGGAGTAGTGGTTAAACTGCTTTGTGACTACTCCTGGGTTGTGGAGTATGTTATCTTAATGTGGGAGTAGTGTTAAACTGCTTAGTGACTACTCCAGGGTAGTGGAATTTGTTATCTTGCTGAGGGAGTAGTGGTTAAACTGCTTAGTGACTACTCCAGGATGGTGGAGTATGTTATCTTACTGTGGGAATAGTGGTTAAACAGTGTAGTGACTACTCCAGGATGGTGTAGTGTGTTATCTTGCTGTGGGAGTAGTGGTTAAACTGCTTAGTGACTACTCCAGGGTGGTGGAATATGTTATCTTGCTGTGGGAGTAGTGGTTAAACAGTGTAGTGACTACTCCAGGATGGTGGAGTGTGTTATCTTGCTGTGGGAGTAGTGGTTAAACTGCTTAGTGACTACTCCAGGGTGGTGGAATATGTTATCTTGCTGTGGGAGTAGTGGTTAAACCGCTTAGTGACTACTCCAGGATGGTGGAATGTGTTATCTTACTGTGGGAGTAGTGGTTAAACTGCTGAGTGACTACTCCAGGATGGTGGAATGTGTTATCTTACTGTGGGAATAGTGATTAAACTGCTTGGTGAATGGTCCAGGGTGGTGGAGTGTGTTACCTTGCTGTGGGAGTAGTGGTTAAACTGCTTGGTGGTGGTAGGATGAGTTATGAGTATTGCTCGTGTAAATGCAGTGTGATGATTTGTGGGTGGGTGCGTAGACGGAAGGGGGGGATAAGATACCTGTGCGCTCACCTGTGCGGGTGGTGCCCCCGGTGGAGGACGGCTTCACCGCCATGTCGTCCCACCTGAGGCAGGACCACAGCAGCCTCAGCATCAGGCTCACCCCCGCCAGGGACTTCACCGTCTGGAGCCGGTACCTGAGCGCGAGACACCCACATGACACACGTCCCGTCAGCACAGACCCACAACAGCACCGGCCTACTGCACACCAGCCGCGAACGAAAAGCGCGAAGCGTCCCCTCGATCTGTTTCCACGGTGAATTACGACCAATCAACGCATCCGGAGCCAGAGGTCTCCGCCAGGAGGACCCTCCTGTTTTGCTTGGGCCAGCATTAAAGCTGAACTACTGTCTGGAAAAAACGACACAAAGGGAAGATATTCCCTCTATCTGCGCTGGCTCAAACAGACAAAAACATCCTCTGTGTCGCTATTGCAATTCCAACGCTAATCGCTTTGAAAACAGACGATTCGCGCCGATGCACTTACTCTGAATTTCAGATTCAAAAAACAACAGAGCGGTGCTCGGCTGGGGAGAGCGAGTGAGACGGATTACAGAACAAACGGCAAAGAGGAGAAACAAACTCTCAGCACAATAACCACCCCCCCACCCCGCCCCCCTTCACAACGAGAAGACTTTTAGAGCAGTGGTTCGGTCCTGGGGGACCCCCTGTGTGTATGCTGGTTTTCATTCCAACCTCAACAGCAATCCCAGAATTTTAACAAGCTGTTAATTTTTCTTAATCAGGTGCTTTTCATGTTTTAGAGCTGGGATCCCCAGTCTTATCCAGAAAGGGCCAGTGTGGGTGCGCACGCCTGATCCTGATTCTACTAATCAAGGCGCTTAGCAATGACTCTCGTGATTGATGAGCAGAATCAGGTGTGTGCACCCACACCGGCCCTTTCTGGAACCCCAGCCCTAAAACATGAAAAGCACCTAATTAAGAAAAATTAACAGCTTGTTAAAATTCTGGGACTGCTGTTGAGGTTGGAATGAAAACCAGCATACACAGGGGTCCCCCCCCAGGACCGAGTTTTGAGAACCACTGGTTTGGAGAACATCACCCCCCCGGCCTCCTAAACAAGCAGACGGGACACGCCCACCTCCAGGTGATGCCGAAGGTGGGCCGGGGCGAGGGGTAGGGCCAGATGTCCAGGGCCGGCTTGGCGACGTAGCTGAAGACGGGCACCTCCCGGATGCCGCCGCGCCGGGCCAGCTTGCGCAGGTCGTCGTTGGGCAGCACGAAGATGCTCTTCTTGCTGCTCTTGGTGACGAACTTGCGGTAGGAGGGCAGCGCCGTGCCGGAGCGGGTCTTCTTGGCCCGGGAGAACTTGAGCAGCCGCACCCTGTCCCGGGTGGAGTACTCCTTGCTGACGGTCATGGAGGTGACGGAGGAGCCGGCGGCGCCGGAGGCGGCGTCCGTCACGGTGGTGGTGACGGTGGTCCGCCGCTCCTGGGTGACGGACACCACGTCCGCCCGGCTGTCCCGCGAGCTGAGGGGGGAGCTGACCTTGGTCACCGTGGTTTTGGTCGTGGTGGTGAGGGTGGAGACGGCGCTGTTCTCCGAGGCGGAGACCACGGCCGGGCGGGGGGGGGCGCCGGCGACGCCACTGTGCGTGCTGGAGACCTCGGCGATCTGAACCGTCCTGGACTCGGTGGACACGGTGGTGGTGGTGGTGGTGGTGGTGGTGGTGACCTCGGTGATGACGGTCGCGGGCGGCTCCGCCCCCTTCTGGCCCTCGGAGCAGGCCCCGCTGCTGCTGTCCTCCGTGAAGTCGTTGCTCAGGCTGGACTCCTCGGCTGACGGGACCGGGGACGGGACGATCTTCTTCGGCGGGGCGGCCTCGGCCTCCGTGGGCTCCGGCTCGGCGCTGTTCTCCTCGGGCCTCCGGAGCTCCGCCGGGGGGGCGGCGGCGGCGGGGGAGATTTGGGCGGGGGGCGGCGAGGTGACGGTGGAGTCCGCCGCCTCGGCCACGTCGTTGTCCAACCGCGGCACCTTCTCGGGCGGCAGGTAGTCGGCGTCCGCCGCCGCCGCCACCGCGGCGACCCTCCCGCCGTCGACCGCGGGGGGCGGGGCGGTCTGCAGCAGGGCGGGGGGGAGGAGGACGGCCGCGCTGTTCGCCGTCTCCTTGGACGCGTCGGCGGCCAGGTCGCCGTTCATCAGGGGCCTCAGCGGGTCCCGCAGGGGAAGCACCCCGTCCGAGCTGGCCTTGGCCACGTTGTTCACCTTCGCCTCCACGTTGTTGCTCAGGCCCGGGACGGACGCCTCCCTCGCGGGGGTCCTGCAGTCCCGGACGGCTTTGTTTTCGGCGCTGTCCTTCCCGTTCACCTGCACCGCCGCGGCGGGAGGCGGCGTCTCCGCCTCCTCCGCGGTCTTGGTCCCCCCCGCCTCTCGGTTGCCGTCGGCGCCGGCGTCTTCCCTGTCCTTGCGCTCGCCGCTCTCCTCGTATCCTCCGTGCTTCTTGCCGTTCTCCTCCGTCGCGGCCGGCTCCCCGCGGGCGTCGGGGAGGCGCGCTTTCTCCTTGGGTTCGGGCTGAAGGAATTCGGACGGCTGACGCGACCGGGCCTCCTCCTCCTCCTCCTCCGCCTCCGCCTCCTCCTCCTCCTCCGGCTTGCGGTCCTGGCTCTTCGGAGAGGCCGGCGTGAGGGCGGAGTTGCCGTCGGACGCGGGCCCCGGCAAAGCGGACGACGTCACCGTGTTCCCGAGGTCGTCGCGCTCGGGCTCAGTAACGGTCTGTCTCTCCCTCAGAGACGCCTCGGACTCAGCGTCCGCAGTCCTTAGCGCCTGAGGGGCGGGCTCGGGGTCAGAGCCGTTCCCCCTGCAGGCCGAGCCCGAGCCCGAGCCCGTCTCCTGTTTCTCGGGCCCGGCCGAGCTCGGCTTCAGCTCAGCGCCGGACCCCGGCGAAACGTCCCGTTTGGGAGCCGGTTCAGCGGCCACGGCCCCCGCCTCCTGACAGGGCGCCGGGTTTTCGGGCTTGACGCTCGCGGGCGCGGTCTCCACCGCGGTGGCGGCAGCTCCGGGGGGAACGGCCGCGCCCCCGGTCGTCTTCGGGAGGCCCGGCGTCTCCGGCGCTCTGCTCGGCGCGGGGCTCGCCGAGACCGCGGCGACGGGCTTGGCCTCGAACTTGATCCTGGGCGCGGGCTGGGGGGCCGCGACGGCGCCCCTCGCGGCCCCCTTGACGAGGGAAGACTGCTTGAGGCGCTCCAGCCGCTGCTTCTCCTCCAGGGTGAACTGCCGGACGCGCCGCTCCAGCAGCCCGTCCAGCTTGGAGGCCTTCACCTTCTTCTTGTACGCCGTGCGCAGCTGGAAGCCCTCGCTCACGTTCACCACGTCGTAGTTGAAGGGCCTCTGCGGGGATTTGGGCCGGCCTTCGCCCCCAGCCCCCTCGGGCCCCTCGCCCTCTCTGGGCTCCTCCTTCATGTCGCTGTCATCCGAGGGCGTGGGGCTGACGCTCTCGCTTTTCCCTGAGAGAGAGAGAGAGCAGCAAATCAGGCAAACGGTGACGGAAACACCAGGCTGGCATCTCGCTGCAGTTTAAACAGAAACACCAGGCTGGCATCTCGCTGCAGTTTAAACAGAAACACCAGGCTGGCATCTCGCTGCAGTTTAAACAGAAACACCAGGCTGGCATCTCGCTGCAGTTTAAACAAGACGAGCTCTTGCAGTCCATGCTGAGGTGCAGCAGAGCAGCCCGTGGCTTGTGCGCGTGAGCACGTGTGTGAATGCGTGCATGCCAGAATGCGGGACAGTGCAGGTACCTTTTTCTTTGTCCGGTCCCATCGGGCTGGCATCGACCTCCATCTTCTCAGCGTCCTCCTCCTCCTCTTCCTCCTCCTCCTCCTCGTTCTTGTCCTGCTCGTCGCCCTTCTCCGCAGGCCGGTCCTTCATCATCTCCGCCATCTTCTCCTCCACCTTGTAGTCCTGACTCTCCTCCTCCGGCGACTCGCTGGGGAGGCGCTTGCCCGCGTCCGGCTTGCTTTTGGCGGGGTCGTCCGCGGGCTGGTCCTCCATGCTTCCTCTCGGCTGGCTCTTCCTCTTGTCCACATCGCACACGGTCGCCGTCGCCGTCGTCATCGTCTTCCCACTTTTGGCAGCTGACCAGAAACGAACGCGACGAGAACAAAAGCACTTAGGGAAAACACGCATGTATAAATTCACGTTATCGTCTGAATCGAGGACAGAGACAAACAGGGTGTTTTACGGAGAGGAAGGAGAGGGGAAAACGAAAAAAGGGAGGTCGCGAGCAAAGCCAGAGACGAGAGGCTCAATCCGTACCCTCCAGCTCCTTGCGGTAGTTGACGTTGGTGTTGCCGGGCAGTTTGGGGACGAAGCGGTGCACGTGGGTCTTGCTGATCCAGCTCCACCCGCCGTACCCCGTCACCCGATACTCCTCCCCTTTCTGCTTCCACACCTTCACACAAAGCGGAGCGCAGAGAAAAATATATGAGGCTCGATCGATCGGTCACCAAATCACTTATGAGTGAGCGACACTGCAGGTTGCCGTGGGAACCAAATCTGCATTCAGACTATTCCAGAGGTTAATGCTGGAGTTCCCACAAGCAAAGACCGTGAAAGATTCATGGTCAGTGTTCAGGGTCAGAAAACAATTGAGCATGCCATTGAGAGCTTCAATGTAGCACAAATCATTCGCAAAGAACCTTCCTGTTTGACTTGAATGGCGTACCTCACCCAATAGGCCTTGTCGACTAATGGGCTCCTCTGAATTTTCAGCTTGTCATACCTCTAGATAATGACCCACCTATTATACACTTCCTGTCTCAGTGGGGACAGTGAGGACAAGGCTAACGATGGGCATGTGGGCCTGCACATGTCCATGCCAAGCAGGCTCAGCAATCAAGTTGACTCATTTATTCATTTTAGGCATTCAGGTATCAGGTAGTTAGTTAGTACAGCGCATAACAGCTACTGTTGCCTGGCAAATGCCCTCTTTACTCTGCCACAAGATCACATTTTCACTGCATTGCGGACTTCAGTTTGACATAAATTTAAAAAAAATTCATAATGGTGCTAATCCACCACCACAGAAACACGCGGGCAGTGTCAATGCTCTGGGGGTTCCCTCAGGGTGTACCTCAGCACCAGCCTGTAGTTCCCTGGCCTTTTAGGCCCCAGTGAAACCGGCACATGTGACCCACTCACCTGGTGCTTTATGGGAAAGGTGTACTTCACCCAGGTGGCCTGCTGCATGGTCTCTTCCTCCTCCAGCTTCTTCTCCCTCTTCTTCACCTTCTCCTTCTCCTCCCGCTCGATGGAGGTCATTCGATGCAACCTGAAGAGGGATTGGAAAGGCGGGGGAAAAAAAAAAAACCACATGAAGAGGATGCCACAAACCTACCTTGAGAAACATGTAGCTTAAGACTTAAGAAGCTCAGCCAAGATCAAAAGAGGGCTGGCGGGCGGGGGGGGGGGGGAGTAACTCCCGGGCTGGTTTTGGCGCAGGTCCAAGGATAACAGACCCGGCCCCTGGGCGCGCCCCGGGGTACAGGTACAGGGTGGGCTGCTTCTGCACGCGCTCAGAACAGACCCGGCCCAGCCCAGGCCAGGAAGCCCCTCCGCTGGGCGGGGGCATAACTCGGCTCTTTGAGCTGGGGGGGGGGTGCGGTCAGACCCCAGGAATGGCCGGACGGGCGGGCAGGCGGCGGCCGGGCACAAATGTTTTCTCACGCGCGGGACGGCGTCTGATCCGCTGCCGATCCAGCCGCCCCGTAAACATCCTCCGTGACGCACGCCTGGGAGGGTTCCCGTTAGCCGTTAGCGCTTTTTGGCTGGACCACGACAGCCGGGTCAGCCCTGCAAACGCGAATGTCTGTGACTGACTGAGTGACTGACGAAGTTACACCATCGGCCGGCCAGATCACGTGTGTTAGGTCCAGCCATACACTAGGTTTTTTTGGCTGGACCGCAATAGCGGGGCCAGCCCTACAAACACGAATGTCTGTGAATGACTGAGTGACTGAGCGAGTTATGAAGTTACACCATTGGTCGGCCGAGGTATGAAGTTACACCATTGGTCGGCCGAGTTATGAAGTTACACCATTGGTCGGCCGAGTTATGAAGTTACACCATTGGTCGGCCAGATCACGTGTGTTAGCTCCAGCACATGTACTAGGTTTTGACCTGGTCTTGTTTCTTCTTCTATGGATGTCTTGGCTTTGGAGGACTGAACACGGTTAACAAAAAAAAAAAGGGGGGGGGGAGGAACCAAACCAAGCTCTGGCCCGCGGCGGCACGGTCACTCGCCTGGTGTGTCCGAGGGAGTCCTTCCACACGGGCAGCAGGGCCACCGGCTTTATGGCGCACTCCAGGATGGCCAGGGCCAGGGCGAACTCCCGCGCCTTGCTGCACATCTGCACCGCCTTGATCCAGTTGGACCTGCCGAGGAACACAAGAGCCCAACATGTCAATCAATCAATCAATCTTTATTTATACAGCACATTTCATACAGTGGCTGCAGCCCAATGTGCTGCACATCTGCGCCGCCTTGATCCAGTTGGACCTGCCGAGCACACAAGAGCGCAACGTGTAGCCCGAAACAACGCACGCTAACAAGTCAAAAAACACCCCCCATTCACTGCACAATACCGTCGCCACCACTCCTCAAAATACCGCCCTGGCGCGTTTTTGTTTTTCTTTTTTTTGTTTTTTTTTCCCAGCGGGTACCTGTGAGAGGCCCAGTTGGGGTGGAGGAAGGGCGCGGGGATGTTGTTCTCCAGCTGCACGATGGTCAGCCGGAGGGTGGAGATGGTGAGCATCTTGGAGCCGTGGACGGAGCCGTTCCACTTGAAGTCCCCGGCCGGGGTCATGCAGAACTTGTGGGCCAGGTGGCGCCGCTTGTCGTGGTCCTCGCGGTGCTGGTGCTTGTTGAGGGCCAGGGTGTTGGTGCTGTACTGGTTGTGGTAGACCCGGTACTTCCCCTCCTGGCCCAGCTTGAAGAAGTTACTCAGGCTGCCCTTCATCACTATTTCCTTCTTGGTGCTCAGGCGAGACACTTCTCCTTGAGTGCTCACAGTGAGGATCTGGGGGGAGGGGGGGGAGAAGGGGGGGGGGGGGGGTAAAGGCTCTGTCAGCACTCCGAAACAGACACATTAAGGCTAACACCCAGGAGTATGAAAAACAGCTCGCAGGCCAGGATGGTATCGTTAACCTCATTTCCTTGATTTCCTGGAAAAACTACAGATATGCAGCCACCTCCACAAAACAAAGGCCAAAAAAAAAAATGAAACCACGATATGAAATATTTGCAATTCTTTGCAGGACCCAGCTCAACTTTGGAGTTCACGCGTCTTTTATTCTTCGTTGGCCGCGAACGGTTTGTTGTTCTTGATGTGGGGGAAACCAAACTCTGCTTCTCTGCCCACCCTTTCCTTTACACAACAAAAAATTCAGCTATCACAGCACCCCACCGTCCGCCATGCAGGAAGACGTGGAATGACGAACGCAAACAGTCCACGGCGTTGAAGCCTCGAACCACAAACTTTCACACAGAACGTGTTTTCCTCCCAAGGAGAAAAGAAAACAGGCTGCTGCGTGACTCAGGGCGATACGAAAGCATACGATGCAGGAATAAACTCGGTGAGGCGTCTGTGCACAGACCAAAAACACGTGGCAGAGAAAACCTTGTCTGAGCTAGTGCCATAAAACAACCTGAGCTCCACTCTGTAATTAACCTGCATCCATACCATCCGCACACCAGTGAACAGCTCCTATAGCACCAGCTTCCTCGCATGAAACAAAGTTCCACTTTACGTCTCCTAAGATAATAATAAATAAAAACATTCAGACAAAATTTTATATTATCAACCAATAGTCAGACCACTGAAAAAAATGTTGTAATGACGACGTTAAACTCTCTCTCCCTCCATCTCCCTCTCCCCCCTTCCTCCCCCTCCCTCCCATCCTCCATCCCTCTCTCCCTCCCTCCCTCTCCCCCTCCCTCCCTCCCTCCCTCTCCCCCTCCCTGCCTCACCCTCCCCCCTCCCTTTCTCCCTCCCCGCCTCACCCCCCCCCTCCCTCCCTCCCCACCTCCCTCCCCCTCTCCCCCTCTCCCTCCCCCTCTCTCCCTCTCTCCCTCCCTCCCCCCCTCCCTTTCTCCCTCTCCCTCTCCCTCCCCTCCCTCCCTCTCTCTCACCTCCTTGCCCTCCTTGAAGGCCTTGTTGGCCTCGTGGGCGGCTGCGGCCACTTGCTGGCTCTTCAGCTGGCTCAGCTTGCTGTCCGGGTTCCGCAGGCGCGTCACCATGCGCGTGGACGCCAGGGCGCCCCGCGCCCCGCCCGCTCCCTCGCCGTTCGACTTCTCCTTCCCCTCACCTGCGGGACGCGCACACACACACACACAGACACAGACACACACAGACACGCACACGCACGCACGCACACACACACATAGAGACACAGACGCACAAACACGCAAACATTACATTACATTACAGGCATTTGGCAGACGCTCTTATCCAGAGCGACGTACAACAAAGTGTATAACCATAACCAGGAACAAGTGTGTCGAAAACCCTAGAGAGAAGTACCGTTCCAAGTGCAGGGAACAACCGCATAGTTCAACTTGGACCCTGTAGGTTAAACTGATTAACACTAATACAACGAGAACAGCAACAAAGCAGTCAATGGAAAAAATACAAGCAGTAGTTAAGACACGTGCATTAACTAAGTCACCTACGAAACAGCTACCTAGTTACACCCCTAAGCTAACAAAACACACACGCCCACGCACGCACGCACACACGCACGCACGCACGCACGCACACACACATACACACACACACGCCCACACACACGCACACACACACACACACAAACACGCACACACACACGCACGCACACACACGCACATGCACACACACACACACGCACACGCACACGCACACGCACACACACACACACACACACACACAGCCTGCGTGAGTGAGCGCACGCTCACAGTTCACCCCACAGCACCAGGCTTCTTTCAATGGCGCGTTCATACGGAGAATGACTCATCCGAACCAAACGAAACTACATCATTTGCATCGCTTCCTCCGTGCAGATGTCCTCTGAACCGCCTGTTTCCAGCTAAGCTCACACCTGTAATTAATGTAGGCGAACACCGAGATCTCTTTTCAAAATCTCAGTTTAATCCCAGAAATATTAAATGAGATGTTTCCAGTTAGATTAATGGACTTCGTAAGCTCTGATTAACATTCAACGCCGAACAGCAAGTACAACAAGTGCAAAGCTGGCTTACTTGATCTACTGTAAGTGAACAGAAAGAGCCGTGAGGGGAAAAGTGCAGTATGACAGCCCGAATAAACAGGCCTGGATTATAGCACGCTACATACAGAGCGCCTGAGTCTCTACAGCACTGTGAGAGCCCCTGAGTCTCTGCAGCACTGTGAGAGCCTGTGTGTGTCTCTACAGCACTGTGAGAGCCTGTGTGTGTCTCTGCAGCACTGTGAGAGCCTGTGTGTGTCTCTACAGCACTGTGAGAGCCTGTGTGTGTCTCTACAGCACTGTGAGAGCCTGTGTGTGTCTCTACAGCACTGTGAGAGCCTGTGTGTGTCTCTGCAGCACTGTGAGAGCCTGTGTGTGTCTCTACAGCACTGTGAGAGCCTGTGTGTGTCTCTACAGCACTGTGAGAGCCTGTGTGTGTCTCTACAGCACTGTGAGAGCCTGTGTGTGTCTCTGCAGCACTGTGAGAGCCTGTGTGTGTCTCTGCAGCACTGTGAGAGCCTGTGTGTGTCTCTGCAGCACTGTGAGAGCCTGTGTGTGTCTCTGCAGCACTGTGAGAGCCCCTGAGTCTCTGCAGCACTGTGAGAGCCTGTGTGTGTCTCTGCAGCACTGTGAGAGCCTGTGTGTGTCTCTGCAGCACTGTGAGAGCCCCTGAGTCTCTGCAGCACTGTGAGAGCCTGTGTGTGTCTCTGCAGCACTGTGAGAGCCTGTGTGTGTCTCTGCAGCACTGTGAGAGCCTGTGTGTGTCTCTGCAGCACTGTGAGAGCCTGTGTGTGTCTCTGCAGCACTGTGAGAGCCCCTGAGTCTCTGCAGCACTGTGAGAGCCTGTGTGTGTCTCTGCAGCACTGTGAGAGCCTGTGTGTGTCTCTGCAGCACTGTGAGAGCCTGTGTGTGTCTCTGCAGCACTGTGAGAGCCTGTGTGTGTCTCTGCAGCACTGTGAGAGCCTGTGTGTGTCTCTGCAGCACTGTGAGAGCCTGTGTGTGTCTCTGCAGCACTGTGAGAGCCCCTGAGTCTCTGCAGCACTGTGAGAGCCTGTGTGTGTCTCTGCAGCACTGTGAGAGCCTGTGTGAGTCTCTGCAGCACTGTGAGAGCCTGTGTGCGAGCCCTGTGCATACCCGTGTCATCCTGGCTGGTGACGGAGGACTGGGAGGACTTGTCGGCGATGTCGGGCTCCTCGGGGCCCTTGGGGGGCTCGGAGGCGGACGCGTGGCTGCTGTTGCTGTTCTCGTCGCTGGGCTGCGGGGGCTGGGCCAGGGCGGACTCGCCCCCCTCCTCACTGGACTTATCTGGGGGGGGACATTAAAAAAAAACAACAAAAAAAAAAAACACACACACACAGCCAATCAGTCTCGAGCATCATGTCGCACCTCGTCTGAGGATATGGGAGGTGAAATGGCACACACTGCACTATCCACAGCTCAAACTCAGAAACGTATTCCCCTAAAGCTAGTCAGTTGACACTTAAAATCTGTTAACTCACAATGATCTCATGACAAATTATATCTAACTTATGAGGCAGAAAGTACCACAACTATTGGACATTACTCATTACGTTACAGTCGTTATGTCTTTAAGCAGGCATACACATGGAGAGATAAGTATTTCTAACTCAGTATCCCAAAAGTTCCCACAGCTCAAGTTTGCAATTAAAGTTTGATAGCGTGACAGCTCCCCCTAGTGGCTAGCCGCACACTCGTGTTCCCTCAAGAGCGTCCTCAGCCTTCGAAAGCGACCGAGCGTAATTAGCTCAGCACAAAAAGGAGCGCCAATCTTGAGCTCCGAGGACGAAGGCACACTCGAGCAGGCCGGGCGCAAGACAGCGCAGCATCCCAGACCGCTCAGTCAGAGAGCAGCGAGACGGAGAGCACACGTCACTGCACCACAAAAAGCACAACCACCATTTCACAACAACCTGCACTTAAGCAATGCACACAGAACAGGGAATTACGCGAGGTTCTTCTCGGCTCAAAGCGGGCCGAAAAAAATAGCGCAATTTTATTTATTTTTTTATTTTTTTTAAATGAATTTGGCACCCAAGGTGGGGCAGAGCACGTCCAATTCCCACCCCAAATTTGGAATGGCCAAACTGCAGCCGCATACATGCGTGAGCCCCACTGCCAATTCGAGAGCGTTGTCTAGATCACGGTTCTCTGAGACACCGCGGACTGCAGCTACGCTCGCACAGAGCAAAGTCACAGGACTTCTCATACGCGGCTTTGCCTGCAGCCTACAGGCGCCCGGCTGACCAGCAGGGGTCGCCAGATAGCAAACCCCCTGTCCCAACTGAACCCTCCCAATTCCCAGGGCAAGCCAATGGCCAATCACGCGTCACCCTATGCACCCTACTGGCCACAGTTGGTACTGCGTGTTACCTCCACGTGAACTGTGCCTGAAGTACACCCAAAAACCCACAGAGGGAGCTGTGGTTAGTGCCAGCTAATCAATACAAAACCGGTCAGCTCCCATTCGTGGATGGATTAAGGCAGTGGCAACCAATCCTGCTCCTGGAGATCTACCATCCTGTAGGTTTTCATTCCAACCCTAATTTGGCACACCTGACTACTAAATAGCAGCTCCACAAGACCTCTAGCTGTTGAATGAGGTGTGCTTTGCTTGGGTTAAAGTGAAAACCGACAGGACGATAGATCTCCAGGAACAGGGTTGGTTACCACTGGCTTAAGGGTTCAGGTTTGTGTTCAGGTTTGTGAGGTGAAGGACGCCAGCAGGGCCAGACGTGATTGGCTACCGTTCTGTTCGTGTGACTCCTTAAGTGTCGATTCTTTTCACAGCAGCACAGCCCGAACGATGGAGAATGGCAGGGCATGGTGATCAATTCAGAAACAAGAGCATAAACCATGAACATGCGAGCAAAACAACAGACAGATGCATGTAAAAAATAATAAAAATTAAAAAAAGAATAATAAACCCAAAGAAATCGTAATTGTCCACCAGGAAGGTCAGACCAGCGTAGCCGCACATGCTAAACGTGCAGGCTGTGACCGTCTCTCGGCTGGAGGGGGGGGGCGGGGGGGAGCACAGCGCACAGTAATCAGAAGCAGCAGCACGCCAGGAGGATTCTCATTTACAGAATGCACATGGGGCACATGGAGGGGTCAGACCGGATCGCTGTCTCAGAACTGAAACACGCCAACAAAAAAAGATCAG
Organism: Anguilla pacifica; assembly: GCA_039654925.1. Classification (NCBI taxonomy): domain Eukaryota; kingdom Metazoa; phylum Chordata; class Actinopteri; order Anguilliformes; family Anguillidae; genus Anguilla; species Anguilla pacifica. The sequence continues at coordinate 74,243,602 of CM077285.1, read as the reverse complement.
ATTTACACACGCGTTTGCTTCACGGTTCTGCGGATGAAATGGGGCTGACTGGGAGAGACAGAACCGGGTGTGAATGGCTCTCACTGGGAGACAGAACCGGGTTTGAATGGATCTCACTGGGAGACAGAACCGGGTCTGAGTGGGGCTCACTGAGACACAGAACCGGGTTTGAGTGGATCTTACTGGGAGACAGAACCGGGTTTGAGTGGATCTCACTGGGAGACAGAACCGGGTTTGAGTGGGTGTTTCCGTTCCCGCAGCTGAAATTCTCGACACGGTGCGGTGTAGAGAAATCCGGCCGCTCCTTCGAGCTCCGATTTTCGAAAGCCTCGCTAAAGTCTTGAAGCCGCTGCGGCGCGTCGTGCCGGCGATGGACCGGCGGCGAACTTGTTTACCGGCAGACTACGCCGCGAACAAGACGTTTCCTTTATCCTTCCGCTGCTGCCAGGCAACGACCCGGCGTTCATTGTGTGTACTAAACTGTGTTCTTGGCTAAAATTAGCTGTACGAAACGAGTACTGTATCTTATTGAACCTGTGTTTTGTTAGTTGTCCATGACCATGAAATGCACTTTTGTACACTGCTTTGGATAAAAGCGTCTGCCAAATAATGTAACGTAATGGAATAAGGGGCACCGGTGACCAGCTGCCGAATCCAGCACGGATGCGGCTGCGTCACTTTAGACGCCCAGCCACACGCACGCCAGTCAGGCTACAGAGACGGACGCTTCGATTTTATCTTCAGAACCCAAAGTTTAGCGCGCTCCTCGTTTCACGCAGGGTCATTACGATTCACGGACGAGCGCGCAGAATCTGACCGTCCGTCTCTACGGTGAGCATCAAACTCCTCTAGAGAGAGAGAGAGAGAGAGAGAGGGAGAGAGAGAGAGAGGGAGGGAGAGAGAGAGGGGGGGAGAGAGAGAGAGGGAGAGAGGGAGAGAGAGAGGGAGAGAGAGAGAGGGAGAGAGACAGAGAGAGCGAGAGAGAGAGAGACAGAGAGAGCGAGAGAGAGAGAGAGGGAGAAAGGGGGGGAGAGAGAGAGAGAGAGAGGGAGGGAGAGAGACAGAGAGAGAGAGAGAGAGAGAGGGAGAGAGAGAGGGAGAGAGAGAGAAAGGGGGAGAGAGAGAGAGAAAGGGGGAGAGGGGGAGAGAGAGAGGGAGGGGGAGAGAGAGAGAGAGGGAGAGAGAGAGAGGGAGGGGGAGAGAGAGAGAGAGAGAGAGAGGGAGAGAGAGAGAGAGGGAGGGAGGGAGAGAGAGGGAGAGAGAGAGAGGGAGAGAGGGAGAGAGAGAGGCAGAGGGAGAGAGAGAGGGAGGGAGGGAGAGAGAGAGAGAGAGAGAGAGAGAGAGAGTGGAGGGGGTTCTGACAGAGGGGAGAGCTTTAGTGCTTCAATGCCCGGGTAGCGGGTGCGCTTCTGAAGACGCAGGGTCAGGCTGCATTTGTCCCCCACGATATTTTGGGGCGAATGAGTGGATGTGGAATGGGGCGGGGCGGGGGGATGGAGATGCACAGAGACAGCAGGCAGTGAGAGAGGCGTCCGCCGGGCAGGAGGGCGAGCGAGTGAGCGAGGGGGTGGGGGGCGGAGCGCTGAAGCGTTGCCGGGCGTCGCCGGCGTGGCGGGTGTCGCCCGCTGTACCTGCTGGCTCCTCCGGGGCGGGCTCCCCGCCGATGGCGGGGGCGGCGGCGGTGGCCGGCCCCTCCTCGCCGCTCTCGCCGCACGCGGAGGGGGCCCCCCCCCCGGCCCCCGGGGCCCCCCCGGCGGGGCTCGGCTGCTCGGCCGCGGGGAGGCCGCCGCCGTCCGGCGCGGACGAGTCGGGCTTCGGCCCCGCGGCGCCGCCGTTCTCCTCTCCAGCAGGGGGCGCCTCTGCTACGGTGGAACGCACAACACAGACACTCTGGATCGCCTCCGTTTCTCACAGAAACGCTCCACAAAGCCTACGCTGGGGAGGAGCCCACACGCTGAGCGGCAGGACTCCTGATGCCCGACACCCAGTGAAAATCACACCCAGCGTGAACCGATGATTCTTCACCAGTGCGACAGGGTACCTATCATGCAGTTTCCTCTCTGGTACAAGGGCACACACTTCGTTAACAGCATGAATTCACACGCTGCCAAGTGCCAAACGTCAAGGACCTTTAAAACACACTCAGTCTAAACCTTTGGAGGTCTGTGAATTGCTGCCACAAAGAGCAATGAATTTAAACAGTTTTTTCAGTTTACAAAGGACATTTTGCCATTTCACACACAAGACATTTTCAGTGTTTTAAAAAAAAAATGGTTTTCCTTCCTAAGCAGCCCAGTTTGAAATGCCCAATCAATGCTCACGCTGCAACGCTCATGGTAACCTCTTTTATCAAGTCACGTGCAGCTCAACAGCTCGACCAGCAGGGATCGCTAATGCGCAATGACACATCATTATCCCAGCTGGCCAAAGACCCTCCCTCCCTCCCTCCCTCCCTCCCTCCCTGGTCCGGCACGAGCACCAATTATGCGTCGCATTGCAGGGCTGCCGGCCAATCAGCGCTGGCCAGCTCCAGACCCGACACCAGCCTGTGGGGGCCCATCCACACACTGGAGCACTGACTCAGCAGCCTGTGGGGGCCCATCCACACACTGGAACACTGACTCAGCAGCCTGTGGGGGCCCATCCACACACTGGAGCACTGACTCAGCAGCCTGGGCCCTCCAGCAGCACCATTACGCCGCTTTTCATGGGGAAGTCAGGACCGACTGCAAAACGCCTTCGGAAAGAATTTCATATGGGATTCTGAATGTCTAAAAGAGGCCGGATGAGCTCATAAATACAGGACTGAAACAGAAGAGGTGAGTGAAGAGGAGGTATGAGGAGGCCAGTCGTTTTGGGGGGGGGGGGGGGGGGGGGGTCGGGGGTCGTACCTGCAGCCGCAGCCTCGCCCTCCTCAGCTTTCGGCTCCTCCTGCTCGGGCGGCCGGTCCGGCGGCGGCTGCTCCTCCTCGGGGGGCGGCGGCTCCGCCCCGGACTCCCGCCTGGTCTTCTCCGCCTCCTCCGCCGCCCGCCTCTTCACCTCCTCCATCTCGGCGTCCTGCTTGGCCTTCAGCCGCTCCAGGATCTCCTCTGCAAGACCGGGGCCCGAGCAGACAGTCAGGCACAGAGAGGGGCGCAGGGGGAGGGGGGGGGGGTGGGGGAGAGGGGGCGCGGGGGGAGGAGGGGGGGTGGGGGGAAGAGGGGGCGAGGGGTGCAGGGGAGGGGGGCGAGGGGGCACGTCATTCTTGCTCCTCATTGGCTGCCAGAAAGGAAGGCCCTACAGGAGTGTTGCTAAGAGCTATCTAACAACAGACTTCGGCAGCCAGCAGGGTTCCTGACATCATCTACCGATGGGGAGTGACGGTGTCTGTGGCGAACAAGGTGCCTGCTCATGAGAACACCTTGTCAAGCACCGACACCAGCAACATGCTGGTGAGATAATCAATGTCTTCCATTAAGGTCACATTAAGCATTAGCACCAGTTTCAGGAGAAAAAGAAACCGGTAGACAAGCCCTCATAAGCAGATGCCTCCAGCGCTCGCCCAGTTCATCTCTAGTCAAAACACTAGCCTGCTCATCCAAACGGAAATGATCTAAGCAGCCCAATTTCAGCATTATATAATAATATGAGTAGCTGTGCAGCATGACGATGCTCCTTTTTGGCTGTGCGTTGGCACATAGCTGCACCTGCCCCACACAACTGCACCTGCCCCACACAGTCCTGCCCCACACAACTGCACCTGCCCCACACAGTCCTGCCCCACACAACTGCACCTGCCCTACACAACTGCACCTGCCCTACACAACTGCACCTGCCCCACACAGACCTGCCCCACACAACTGCACCTGCCCCACATAGACCTGCCCCACACAACTGCACCTGCCCCACACAGTCAGACCCGGCTGCACCGCTGGGCTCTAATTTCATTGAAGAGAAACCAGAGAAGCTGAACCTGCATAATGCGCTAACTGTTTTGGCTGGGGGGGGGGGGGGGGGGGGGACGGACTCTTCACCTGTTTGTGTCAGACTGCGGCATACCAACAGAGCTTTCACTCAAAATCAAACAAAAAAAACAAGAGACAAAACTACAATTAACTTAGTAATAGTAGTAATTAAAAAAAAATACTAACATTAAAAATAAACAGGCTTTTATCAAAAATAAAATAAAGGAACAAACCAGCTAAACCAAGACAAACGAACACAAATGTCAGAAATTAAACGCTCAAACACATTCCAATGGACCGTGTTCTAAATGACCACATATTGTGGCTGAGGAACCACCTTAAGTTTGCACCTAATCAACCGGCAAAAATCACCACCAGAGAAAACACGACACCCTTCCCACAGGGAAAAAGTGTCAAGGGAGACTGAGATCAAAGCTAGAGGAACAAAAGACAAACGTCCGTGCAAGTTGGCATGGAAACATCGATGACCTCACAGTTCACACTCGCACGCCGCGTCGTTACACCACAGTGCTCACGAGAGGGCAATCGGTAATACACAAGGGGACCCATCCTGGTGGAAATATCACTAGGCGCACCAGACAGTCACAGCCTGGAGAACGACAAAAGACCATTTCCTGGAATGAAAATGCTAATCGTTTGAGGGGTGGGGGGGGAATAACCCCCCAAGTGATTTATTGTTGGATCTGATTTAGGAATTGATCTCATTTCCTCCTCCGCTGTAGCGGGGGCAGCCGTGCAGGAAGAAGATTTCTTTCTGGGGGGGGGGGGTGGGGATGGGGGGTTGGGGGGGGGCAGCGCAGAGAGCTGTGCCAATCTCTCATTCCTGGAGACAATCTGGGCTGTGTTGCTCACTGAATGACAATCTGCCTAAGCGTGCATATGTTCTGTCTGCGCGCTGGAAGTGGGGGGGCGTGGGGGGGGGGAAGGGCAGGCATGCACCGCCATTCCGCGGGACGCGCCAACAACGTTACAAATCGACTGAAATCTCAGCTGCTCCGCTCCCCAAAGCGGGCAGGAACGCGCTTCCGTTTCCAAGCGACCGCCGTCCGACCATTCTATCAATGTCTTCAACAACAACAAAAAAATAAAAATAAAAAAATTTTAAAAAGAGGGAGGGGGGAGAAATAGCAAGAGGCATTCTTCAGGAGGTTGAGCAAAATCCTTCTCCATTCCAGACGAAAATGAATTTGTCGTGCGACAACCTTTTCTTCGAAAGCACCTTTACGGTCTAACAATGGGAGTAAAATTTCAGCTGGTTCATGTCTGTGTGGGTCTGTACGATTCCCTCCCTGCTCCTTCCCTGGAGACTAATTACTGGGCAGAAGCCACTGGTCCCCATCTCCCTCTCCATGGGTCCCACAATGCACCTCTCCACTGGTCCCTCATCTCCCTCTCCACGGGTCCCACAATGCACCTCTCCACTGGTCCCTCATCTCCCTCTCTACAGGTCCCACAATGCACCTCTCCACTGGTCCCTCATCTCCCTCTCTACAGGTCCCACAATGCACCAGCTCTCAGGGAGCTCTGCTCAGCCTGGCTGCCAGGGCTCACCTGTCCCTCTCCCCCTTTAACACACCCCCCCCCCCCAACACCATCCACCACCACCATCTCACTCTCCCCGCCTACTTCTGCTTCATACGGCCTCTCCCCTTCACTCCCGTATGCGCTCAGACACTATCACTACATTTTAATCTCTCTCTCTCACGCACACACACTCTGTCTCTCTCTCACACACACATACCCACACACACAAACATACATACTCTCTCACACACAGACACACACACACACTCATTCATTCAAACACACACACACAGACACACACTCATTCAAAAACACACACACACACACACAAACACACTGCTGTTCCTGCTGTCAGCCCACCAGCTCCCTGACGTGATGGGAGAGCTGACCCATGACCGTGCCAGAGGACCAGAGGTTCCACTGAAAAGCCCCACAGTCACGACTCACAGGCCCAAAAAAAAGACAAAAAGATAGAAACAGAGGCACAGAGCAGTCTGAGGAAGACACAACAGCGCACTGATGCGTACGCACGCACGGGACTGGGGTCAGCTCGACACACTCCAGCCGCCAGGAACAGCACGCCGAGGCGAGCACGCTGCGTTCGCGGCCGAAACACCACGGAGAGAACAAACCAGCCGTCCAACCAGGGGAGACAAGACGGGAGGGGGGGGGGGGGAGAGACGGAGATTAGCGCTCCACTGTAGCGCCACGCGCATGCCATTCGCCCACGCGGGAGGGTCGCCGCGCGCCTCGCCAACACAAAGACGCGTCCGCCCGCCGCCGAGCGCCAACCAGCCGTCCGCCGCTCCTCCTCCTCCTCCTCCCCCTCCCGTGGCCTGCTGGGTAATCTGGCCACGGACCCACGCTGCGGGACGACGATGTTTCAATTACACGCCCGGCTGAGCGGCCCAGCAGGCGCAGCGCCCGCTCTCCACCAGCAGGGGGAGACACAGCTAAACCAGCCGCCAAACAACGCACGTTTCAAAAATACAGAATGCAAAGAGCCAATCTTTTCAATCTTATTCCGTGGTATCTCTCTCTCAATACGCATAATTTTAAATTCATAAAGTTATGCACAAAATTCCAGTAAAAGCATCTATGTAAATGTAACAGAGGGCAGCTTTATTTCCCAAAGGCAGAGATATAACACACTGGAGTCATTCCAGTGCTTCCCAGCTGATATCAGTCAGCACTAGCGGGTAGGGGTGTGACCGTACGCGTACTCATACCGAAACCGTTCGGTACGGGAATTTTAGTCTTGCTTTCTTGCACGGGAACAACTTTTTTTTCCCAGCTGAATCTAATTCAGAACTCCCAAGTTCCCACCGGTGCCCTGATGTTTGCAAAGGGCCGGACGTTGTTAGCTCAGCTCACCCTTCACCAGTGCGGCGAATTTAAACGAGAAGCCGGAGCACGAGAGACCCTCCAAGATCATTCAATCTGACAATGTTCCAACTGAAATTGGGAACGTCGCTGTCAGGACATGGAACGCGACAATTCATCCGAGACAGCATCGGCCGAACCTGCCCATTACTGGAACGAGGAACACACAGACTGGAGCGCAGGCCCTTCTCCCCCCGTAGCATTCTCCCCCAGGCTCCCCCCTGCCTATTAGCTCTGGTTCAAAGCTACAAAGCACAGAAGGGTCATGGGAAATGTAGTTCATATTTAAAGGGTAACATTTCCTTGGGTTCAAGGCCCCTAGATCAATCAGATATTTTTCAACTGCATCTCCAGGGAAATGTCAACACTTTCCAGAATTATTTTCAAGTTTGAGGCGTGCGGAGGAGGTTTCAGTCTAAACACTCGATGCTGAAATGTAAACAGGCAGTATATACTACACACCACAAAAAAATATTGCAAAGTTTTGAAAAGCGTGTGTACTGACATGGCTACAATGTTAAATGTACACAATGCAAAACCCCAGTAAATAATAAACCCCAACATCACAGATTAAAAACATGTGGACGGACATCTTTAAGTCTATTTGTTTCAAAAAAAAATTTATTTTCTTGCTGAAAACTAAGGGAGAGCATAAGGCACAAGAACCACAGACATCATAGTTAAGTCTGTATTAAATATATGAGATTCTCCAACCCTAAAGGGGGGGGGGGGGTTGGTCTCAAATTGCAGTGACACACGCACACACCAGCCAAAGTGGAAGTTATTTTAAATGAAAATGACTCAGATTTCCAGTGCGAATGTTTCAGTCATTTTATTTCGTATTATATGGTGTTACTAGATACTGTTCACTACATGGATGCACGCAGGCAACCAAGTCAATGAGCCTCTCACTTTCTGTTAAAACACTTAAGACTAAGATTCCAGTAACAAAAAGCAATGTTTGTTAAATCTTAAAGCCTATATAAATATATATATATATACACCAGCTATTTCTGGCAGAATAAGTCATTAGAGCTGACAGAAACAAAAAATATGTTGTCAAAATGCCCCAGAAAAAGGCACAGATTTGGGAAAACCTCCTGAAATCATACACCTCACCCCACACACACTCACTCCATCTTTCCTGTCACATGGCTTTGCTGCTAATCTGGAGGAAAAAAAAATCCAACATTCCAAACGACTCCACTGTTCTCTCTGGCCAGCTGCAACGCTGGTACAACATTCGATGGTAGCGTCAACGATATCGATTCAAAACCATCGCGAGAGGGGCCACTTCCATTTCCCTGAGACCGTGACGTACAAAACACGAAGAGAAGCCACTCGTAAATAATGATCCCACATTAACACTTCCATCCGCAGGCCCGTCGGCTGCCCCTCGCCCAGCGTGAGGCGCCTTCACCAACCACTCAACACCGACATGAGTGCGGCAGCATCCGTCTCAACAGGGATCAGATACACGCCGTCTGTGCGCCTGACTATAAATAAAAATTTTAAAAAGTCATTCTATTGACACTGCTTCCGTTCCTAAGGAACATTACGGGCTCGAGCAGGCCAGCAACGTCAAACAGTATTATTGGATGTTTGGTCATTTTCCAAGGCCTATTTTTGGCCTATCCAGAGCTGGTAAGGTTTTCAAAGGCGATGGGAACTCTCTCCTAATGATAAAATCGCATTAGGAAAGCATACAGCTTCCCTCGAAAAAAGGCCAACAAAAAAAAAAAAACGCAAAAAACAATTTATAAAATCACTTAATGAAAGACTGCAGACCAGAGAAGCAGAACATGCCCCACGAACAGCTGCTCCACAAACAGAGCTCCTCACACATACGAGGGCCCACGCACGTAAAAACTGCAGCTCCTGCGCGGATTTAAACGCTCGTAACCTGAGCCCACACCTCCTCCAGTCACCTGCGTGCCAACCGTGCCCACAGGGGGGCACTGTCGCTGGGCTCCCCAGAGAGACAGACACCGATGACCTCAGACTTCTCTGGGTGTCTCTGCTAAATATACAGAAAGGCAAGCCAGGAGTGCGCACTGCGGTCTGAACACAGAGCCATTAAGTTGACGAAGTCAATTAGCACAGCAGCCTCTCTAGCACTGAAACTCCCCCGGCGACCGGGACTTCACAACACACAGTCACACACACACACACACACACACACACACACACACACACGCACACACACACACACACACACACGCACGCATAAACACACACACACACACACACACACACACACACACACACACGCATAAACACGCATAAACACACACACACACACACACACACACACACACGCACACAAACACACACACACACACACACACACGCACACACGCGCGCATAAACACACACACACACACACACACACACACACACACACACACACACACACACGCATAAACACACACACGCATAAACACACACACACACACACACACACACACACACACACACACACACACACACACGCATAAACACACACACGCATAAACACACACACACACACACACACACACACACACACACACACACACACACACACACGCACACACACACACGCATAAACACACACACACACACACACACACACACACACACACACACACACACGCATAAACACACACACACACACACACACACACACACACACACACACACACACACACACACACACGCACACACACACACGCATAAACACACACACACACACACACACACACACACACACACACACACACACACACACACACACGCATAAACACACACACACACACACGCATAAACACACACGCACAGCTCGAGAACCGAGACACCGCCTCTCCCCAAAACTCCCAAAAATAAAAACACTTTTTTTTTTTTTTTTAATTGTTATTACAGAAACAACAGAATACAACCTTCTACTATTCCTGCTAGCTTTCACCTCAGCTGTAACCCACTAAACCCATTTTACTGGCCGTCTGCTACTTTACACCAGGCTGGCCAGTGGAGGATGGGCTCCCTGTTCCTCTAGAGTTTTTTCTTGCCGCCATTTGAGGGTTCTCTCCCCACTGGGAGTTGTTTTTTTTTTACACCTTATCTACCTGCTATTTGAGGGGTTCAGGCCTGGTGTTTGCTCTGTCTCTGGCCTTGCTAAGTTGCTACTCGGTAAAGTGTCTTTGTGACAGTTCTCTGTAAAGAAACACTATACAAATAAAACTGAACGCAACTGAACTGAACCAGCTAAGCCAGTGACTGAGCACAAGCACCCCCCCAGTAACGTTCCCTCCCCAGCGCCCCCCAGGCTCGAACCCGAGCGCCGGGCGCCCCACTCACCGTTGGCTGCGGTCAGGTAGCACTTGTTGCTGCCCCGGGCCTTGTTGGTCAGGTCCTCGGTGATGTCCATGTGGGTGTGCACCTCCTCCCGCATCTCCTGCAGGGTGGCGTACAGGTCGCCCTCCCAGTACTCCCTGTCCAGGCAGTCGATCAGCTCGGCCAGCTGCACCTTCGTGCTGTAGTACCATATCTTCTTGTTCTCGTGCTCGCCGTCTTCCTCGCTGTGGGGAGGGAAAGGGAGAGAGAGAGAGGGGGGGAGAGAAAGAGAGAGAGAGAGAGAGTTCACAGATGACCCCACTCGCAGCGTCTGTCCCCCGCGGCCGTCACCTCAACCTGCGCATACGCAAACGCACCGCAGCTAAAACCAGAGCACGGCAGTCACCCCAGCAGTGATTCCGCGCCGGCTGCAGGCGGTGAACAGGGTGGGGGCATTCAGCGCGCCCCTGTCTCTCTCTCTCTCTCCCTCTCTCTCGAATGTGGGGCCCGAATGTGCAAGACACACGCTTCACCAGGGGCGGGGGGGGGGGGGGGATGGGGCGGGAGCCACTGTACAGCACAGAAAGGGGGCTGGGGGGACCCACCGTACAGCACAGAAAGGGGCTGGGGGAGACCCACCGTACAGCACAGAAAGGGGCTGGGGGAGACCCACCGTACAGCACAGAAAGGGGTTGGGGTGGGGGACCCACCGTACTGCACAAAAAGGGGCTGGGGGGACCCACCGTACGGCACAGAAAGGGGGCTGGAGGGACCCACCGTACGGCACAGAAAGGGGGCTGGGGGGGACCCACCATACGGCACAGAAAGGGGGCTGGAGGGACCCACCGTACGGCACAGAAAGGGGGCTGGGGGGGACCCACCATACGGCACAGAAAGGGGGCTGGGGGGGACCCACCGTACGGCACAGAAAGGGGGCTGGGGGGGACCCACCATACGGCACAGAAGGCTCGGCCGCGTCTTCTCTCCAAAGTAACAGATGCTCATGAGAAACAGGAGGCGGCGAGAGGGGTGGCAAACCGCCCCTGCAGGGGGTGCCACCGCGGCGATGGTGCGGGGGCCCGGCGTCACGTCTAAAACGCTCCCAGAGAAGGGCTCTCAGCCGCAGGAGCACAATGGCTCATCACGCTGAAGACCGCCAGGCCGAACGCACCTGGAGCCAGCGCGCGTCTCTCACAGCGGCGAACGGGAGCGCGGCAGGCCCAGGCGCCGCACGCCGCGCTCGCTCCGTCTCGCACAATACGCATCACTCACACGCCTATTCAAGGCTCTCCCTTTGATGTTACACCCCCCCTCCTCCCCCCCCCAGCCCAAACTAATGATGCCTCTTTCCAAGCTCAGTTGTGTTCTAAATGTGTTCTGAAATCACCGGCATTATATTCCACCACTGGCCCAGCTGAGGAGCCAAAACCCAAGTCATTTATGAGCTTAGGACTACATGCTAAACATCTTCCTCAATCTTCTTGCTGCTATTGTAACTGAGATTTCACATCATATCACTTTTTTAAAATTCATTTTTTTTAGAATGGAGGGATAAATCTAAGATAAACATCGTACTTGAAAACACAGCGTGTATACTGAAACTCCCGAAGTAAATCATTTTCTTTCATTACTTTAGAGTTGCACTTACTGGCATCGTGCTGCTTTTTAACGCAACGCCGTTACATAAATCTACAGAACACCAACACAACAGGGCCTCCAGTGAGGTCCACCAGGCAGCACCCACAAGTGCTGTCTCTTAAGTGGAATCCACAGTAATAACTAACTCCACTTCCACTGTCTTATATCTACCCTCTCTCTCACACACACACACACACACACACACACGAACATGCACACACACACGCACACACAGGCACACGCACGCATGCACACACACGCACACACAGGCACACGCACGCATGCATGCACACACGCACGCATGCACGCATATACACACACATGCGCACACACACACACTTCATTCCCAGGATGCGGCTCTTCCCCCGCCCCGCCCCCCCCCCCCAGACTCTAAGCAGATCGGTTGCACTGCGCTTGGTGCGAAGGCAGACTCCACTGGAAACACTGAGCGCTGTGTGAGGCAGAGCCAGGATCTGCACAGGTTTACTCTGTGCAGGCGAGGCGGCCTCAGCTTCGCCTGCATAAGCCTCCATCTGCCTGTCAGTGCAGACTGGACACAGGCATTCACCAGCAGCTGCGTCAGTTTCCTGCTGAAGTTCTGTTCCCTCGCGGTACACAGTCACTTTCAGCCGGGGCATTAGACCCTCATTATTACATACACGCACATCGTTACATTGTGAAGTACGGCACTTCAGAATTTCTTTTTATCCTTTAATCCTGGAAAAATAGATTTATTATGAACCAAGGGATGAATGGAACGAACGATCTCAAAATTAGCCAGCAGATGTCACACTTCCCAGCTCCATTCATTCCAGGCCGGCGTAAAGGCGCTAATGGAACCTATTTCAGAACTAGTAGCTCGCCATATCAAATTCTGAAGACAAAAGGTGTTTGGGCCAATTTTACGCCACACGCAGGTTTTGCAGAGTTCGTGAGAGCCGAAGAGAGGCTGGCTCAAAAAAACAAGAGGTGTTAACTTACTGACACCACGCCAGCGAGGGAGACTGTTCCACCCCAGGTTTTTTTTTGCCATTTTTCTCCCATTTTCTCCCCAATTTAGTCGTTATACTAATTCCCCGTGTGTATCACAGTCCTGGTCAATGCGCTATCCTCTGTTGGTCTGGGGAGGGTGTGGACTACCACATGCCAGCCTCCGATACATGTGGAGTCGCCAGCCGCTTCTTTTCACCTGACAGCGAGGAGTTTTCACTGGGAGAGCGTAACGCGTGCAGAGGTTCACACCACCTCCCCCAGATCCCCTCCCTGCTGAACAGGCGCCCCCCGACCAACCAGTAGGAGTCGCTAATGCAACGATCAGGACTCATACCCTCACCGGCTTCCCCACCCGCGAACACTGCCAACTGTGTTCATAGGAACGTCTGACCAAGCCGGGTCTCGAACCCGGGTCTCCGCGGTGGCAGGCGAGCGCTTATGCCTCTACACTACCCGGCGAGCGGCGGCGGCGGCGCGGTCGTACTCACACCACGATCCTCCGGTTGAGGAACCAGTACTTGCGGCGGTGGCGGTCGAAGCCCACGGGCTCCTGGCGGATGTAGGGCCGGCTCTTCTGGCTCTCGGCCACCGAGTCGGTGACGCCGGGCACCTTGTGCGCCACGCAGATCTCGCACTGCCACTCGTCCTCGGGCACCTCCTCCAGCGGCGGCTTGACGCACTCCAGGTGGTAGACGGCGGAGCAGGTCTCGCAGCACAGCAGGTCGCCCAGCTTGTGGCACACGCGGCAGTGGTCGTCGTACTGGACCACGCCCTCCGACATCAGCTCCTCGCGGGCGATGTTGGTGGTGAGGAACTGGTCCACCAGGAACTGCAGCACCTTGATCTTGCTCTCCAGCGGGCCGAAGGGGTAGTCCTCGCCCTCCTGGTGGGGCAGGACCTGGTGGTACTCCGGGTCGCTCTCGCAGTACACGCGCACCACCTCGGGCCACGTCATGCCGTCGATGAAGTAGAGGGTGGAGTTGACGCTGTCCTTGAGGTCGGCGGGGCCGAAGGTGGTGTTGGAGGTGTCCTCCTCGCGCAGGATGGCCTTCAGCAGCGAGATGTGCGTCTCGGCCACCAGCGTGCACTGCTCCTGGCCCACCAGCGCCGCGCAGAAGTCCTCGAAGCGGAAGGGCGACAGGCGCAGCACCGTGCCGAAGTTGCGCAGCACCTCGAAGATGGCCGACACGCTCAGCAGCTGCTCGCCGGGGATCATCAGGTCCTCCGACGTCTTGGGCAGCTCCAGCGGCGGGACCTCCTTCTCCTCGAAGATGGGGGAGCGCGGGCGGTGAACCCGCGACCTCCTCGGCCCTGCGCGTGAGAGAAGGAGAGAGAGAAGGACAGAGGTCAGGAGGGGGGGGGGGAAACGAAATCCTTCCTCGGAAGCACAAGAGGCACCGATCTGCAGCTTCAGGACCAGACCGACAGACCAGCGTGTTCAAACAAACACATGAGCCAAACCATGAAACTGGTGTATGTAGCCCTCTAAAATGAGACAACAAAAGACATGCAAAATCACACACTCTTCTGCAGTGGATCTTTTCGCCAGTGGAGGATGGGCAATAAAAAGCCAGTAAGGCCTCCCCCTCAATATCTGGGCTCCTTGTGAGATTTTCTACCGCAAGGGATTTTTAATGTTTTTTTTTTTTAACCTTAGTTACTGGTTTCCATGGGTTCAGACCCAGTATTTCCCAATTCTTTTTTTTTTTCCTATTTCCTTTTTTCCCCCCCAACAGTTTAGGAAGTTCCCTAATCTAAAGTCAGCTTGAAAATGACGAGAACTTCCAAAAAAGTAAAATAAAAAAATATATATATATTTCCAGCTCCCAACATCTGCCAGTGTAACGTTGGCCCAGATCATGAGAGAAATGGCGCTCTCCCTCTGCTCGGCTGATGGATGGGGCCAGGAGGCCTCCTGTGTGTGCGCATCAGTCAGGTGGACTGGATGTACTGCTGGTGTTTTCAGCAACTTATCACCATCGCCGTGAAGCCGTAAAACTGTAAGAGGGATTTATTATGACCATCCGTTACTATTGCTGCAGGTGACACCGCCAGACCATAAGAAACCATTCAAAACCACTGTCGTTCCAGGATCGCACAGCGAATAACTTTTCCGCCCTTCGTTAGCTGAGCTGTGCTGGAATATAGCGAATATAGCAAGCAATATGTCCCCATAGTTTAACAGCTAGCATATACTGTCGAAGGGACATAGCTAACAGGAAAGTGGAAACTAAAACTAAAATCAGAACAGCTAGTGAGCCGTGAAATTTTGACATGATGTCTGTTAGTTAGCCTGTATCATAATCGGCTACTTAACGAGTCAAAAACAAATTACATTTACAAATTTACACTTACAAAAAAAAGTCCATTGCTATGGACTCATTCTGGTACCACAGTGTTGTGCCTAAACTGAATGAGTGACTTCTACAAAGTTAACCATGTTATTATTCACCAATTGTGTTCATTTCAAGAACATACTTGTTTTTCCATTCGAATGTGATCTTTTTTTTACAAAAAAAAAATATGCATTAGTTATTATCAGGCTACCTGTCCTCCAAGTTATCACTGGCCCAGAAAAAATAAAATAAAAATAACCATATTGGACAACCCTAGTTCAAAACAAACACCCAACAACAACAAAAAAAATTACGATTCATCTCACAGAACTAAATAAATTACAATAAAATAACAGAACCGACAGCCTCGAATGACCAAGCTGTCAAACAGCAATTAAACCTGAATGAACTTTGCATTCATTCATACTTCTAAGTTTCTAAACAAACAATTCTAAGCTCAGTGCTCTTGCCATCGAAGGTTCAGATTTGGCTCCAGGGCACATACAGCCTGTCCCACTGTGCCCCTTAATTACCAGTGACAATCCTGCAATGTGGGCTGTCCAATGGCAAGCCAGGGAGAGATTAACCCCTCCAATGGCGAGCCAGGGAGAGCCTAATCCCTCCAATGACGAGCCAGGCAGAGCCTAACCCATCCAATGGCGAGCCAGGGAGGGCACTAACCCCTCGTACTGCACAAGCCATGAGCAAACAGGGAAGAGTGACATCGGGTACCTATAAAAAATGTTTTTAAAATCAACTGCTTCCACTGGGATCTGGCAACCTGTCTCCCATCTGCCACTCAGGTGTTTGGCTATTTCTTTATTTGACAGTGTTTCTACATCATGGAGCAGATACTGCTTTGGTTGCCAAATATGCCTCCACCAACTCAATGTAACAAATGTTCAGCCACTGAAAACACTTCTATCTAAGTAGATGAGAATGCAGACTCCTTCCCCCCCCCCTCCCGAATCCACTACATGATTAAAATAACGGCGTACGTAGTACATACTTGATTTTGCCCTGAATTCAGCTAAACGGCTTTGTCCGTATGAATAGCAAATGCAAATGCACTCACACCTGAATAGAAGAAAAAACGTCTTCATTGTGCACTTCTGCCACTGCAAAATACGTCGCAGCTGGAACATCTGTTCCACCACAAATCGCCAGACAACATTTAAAAAAAACCCACACAAAAACAAAGGAACTGGAATACTGAATTCATAAATTTCAAAGACAAAAACGGCTATTCAAACCTTTCTGATTATATTTGCGTCACATTTAAACCGAGGCCAGGGGTGAAGCCACGGGCCGATTTTAACAGGGCCAAATTAAATCCTCAGTTAATCAGTTACAGCCCTCGCCATCGAGACGAATTACGAGACCAGCTAGGAGCTGCGAGGAGCTGGACAGATTGAGACGCTTCCCTAACGGACCCCCTCTCAGCGAAAACAGTGGCGCGGCGCGTCTCTCTCCGCCGCACCAGTCCCCCCTCGCCCTGTCCGGCACGCCGACGGCACGCGCACTTTACAGTTACAGCCCGCTTCGCTCCCCCCCCCCCCCCCCCGACCGCCCTCGGTATGGCGCGGAGAGAGGGGGAAAGAATCTCCGCAAAGTATTCTTGCAGGCATAAAGTCCTTATACAGTCAACGCTGTAAAATATCTTCTTTCAACGTTCACTCGGTGGGACTCCACTTCAATATTAAGGGTACCCACAATGCACCACTGCCTTCCCTTTGGCTTTCCCCCCTCCCCAACCCCTGAAATTTAAACCCAACGGCCTTGTTCACTCGATGCAGGCGGGAGCACAGCTCATTGTGCTTCTTACCACCACGGCCATTTTAATTACATAATTGGGAAATTACAATTTGTAAATGAGCGTTCGTAATCATCATTGTCATGTTTTGCTTACCAGACACCCAGCTGCAGATACAGCCACAACACAATAATTAAGACCGAAGAAAGGGGGACTTCCAACGAGCACGAGCATGTTAACAATAAGTATCTTCTACCGATTAGAAAAAATATTCAGTTATCATGAATACGAATAATTAATAGATCTGCCTTCACGGACACATACTTCGACAGCGTGCACATACCCTGCACAGCTGCAACCTCTGTCAACGGTAAAAAAATAAATAAATAAACTGACAAATCAGCTCAACAATGGCTCCCAAAATATGAATGAAATAACCAAGCAGAAAACAAGATGGAGAGGAGGAGGGCTTGCATTCCCAATCACCCTCATTGTTTTCTGACATTTTAACAAGAAAAGACAGCCGTCATTTAGCAACCTTCAATTAGCACGTTTAGACCCTGCTGGGTATCTAAATTACCATTAAACTCAATCATTTGACTGTTATTTGCTTTTATCGTGAATTTATTTACTCCAGTAGTTGATTCAAGTTGTAGCAATTCGGCATTCAGGATCATATAACAACAACAGTCGTAAGTTACATGGAAAATTTTACTTATCTGCAGGAGCTTAAGCATTAACTACATAACTATAAGGAATGTACAAGTACTTTCATGTAAATTCCCTTGTTTTCAGAAAAAACTAAGGCAAAGAAAAATGACAAGAGTTAACAATACAAAGGTTCTAAGTTCCGACCCTGCAATAGTGCATTTCTCATTATGCTATTATCATCTGACTTATTACATTTGCCTGTCCCTTTAGGAAAGGACTGAATGTTAGAAATCAAAGTTAGGTATCGCACGTTACAAAATTGCACCAAGTGTAACTTGAAATTACAAATCCAAAGGCTACCTGATCCACTTCTAACCTGCAGACACAAAAAACCCATCACTTCCTACAGATAGAGGAAACACCAGTTACCTGAGCCAGAGTCAACACTCAGAGACTTATCTCAAGATCACAGCCATGACATGACAACAATAAAAAGATCCAATTTCTTTTGTAACCTACTATAAAATCCAGATAAAAAAATGTGTGTTCTCCAAATTAAGGCACCTGCTTTAGCAAAATATGTGAGGTGCTAGAGGACAGAACTGAGACCAATAATCAGCATTTGTACCGTTCAGGAGCACCCGAAAAATCTGATTTAAAGAATTCAAAGGGAAAACACCATGACTTCATATAGGATTTTTTTTCTTTTCTTTTTAAAAAAAATATTATCACAGAAAACTGCCTTCACTTGTTCATGTTTAGCATGCAGTGATGTAGCGGGCTCTGAATCAGAGTGTCTGACTATTTAAAATCTGACTGGGTAGACTGTAAAAGCTTCCTCTTCAGCATTTGGCGCGACCACAGAAGTGTGCAGCTTTAACCTTTCAGGTGTGGATGCCAGCTCTTGAAACAAAAAACCCCCTCCCCCCTCCCCCCCCGTTGAAGGGTCAAAGAAACAGATTTCCCCCAGTTAAGTTCCTCTGTGACGCAGCAAAGCTTTGCATGTAAATCTGTACGTGCGAAGGCAAACGAGCACCTCTCCAGAGGACCCGCTTCCCCTGCGACCGCCCGGTTCACAGCGCCTCATCCAAACCCCCCCCGACGCCACATCCTCAAAACAGGCTCTCTGCGCTGTACGTACGCGCCACCCACGGCCACGGGGAAGGCGGCTGGCGACGCTTTAACCCACTTTACTGCACGTATCAAACGCGTTCGGATTGAGAGAAGGCTCATCTGAACAGGATGTTGCGTGCGTGTTCCCCCCCCCACCCCTGCACAAAACTCAACCGAGTCCACTTGCAAGGCAACGGTATAAGCTAACACCTGAACAGGCACTGTATGAGCTGGCCGCAGCAACACCGCAGGCCTCGTGTCCACACTGCGGTGGCTCCTCCGACAGTCGGGGAGCTAAGTTGAACAGAGAGGGAGCGCACAAAGGGCACTACCGCCACTCAAGGGCTGTTCCTTTCGACTGCTTAAAAAAGATAAAGAAGAAAAACAACAACAATGACGTTCAACAATGACACGGTATATGCAAAGTATCAAACTAGATTTACCCCCCCCCCCCACAAATGACATGGACCCTGCTGGAGTTACATCTTTTGAATTCATGGTAGGCCATACTGGAGCAACATTCTGAATGGGTCATTATCACCGTACACCAGGGCTATTTACACCAATGGGACGCTTGCAAGATCCACTCCAGCCAAGACAGAGAGAATACTCAGGTTTCGGAATTGACCCACTCATAATTGGACTCAGACACAGGACCCACATAAAAGCATCTAACACTCCGACCCCGTCCCATCGTAATACTTTTTCCAAGCAGTGCCACAAACTCAAAGTGGTGCTGGCTGGTTAACAATTACAAACTGAAATGACATCACCAGAAGATAATCAAATCACACACACAAACTTAATTAAATGACAGTTTTCTGGCACCTTGTGATCTGAAAAGAGCATGTATTTGAGGGAAACGGTAAATTTAGTATAATACTGATAATACTGATGAATCTGATTTCCTCGTCCCAACTACAGAGAAAAATAAAAAATAACTGGAGAAAGATTGATAATGCATCAGTGTCATCCTCAGAGTTTACGATTTACGTAACTGCAATGGCTGTTGTCATTCGCTTCAGTGAAATTCGACACGTATTTACGGTTACAAAATGTTCGACATTGGGCGTATAATACTAGATCTCGCAGGAGTTCAAGAACAATACGTGTAGATCTAAAGTGCTTTTTTGCAAATGTAACAAGGTTGTTAACGGATGTTTTTTTTTTGGGGGGGGTTCATACAGCTTCCTAAGAACGCACAAACTACAAACCTTATGTTAGTGATTCCCAGTATAAAAATTAAAATGTAATAATCTCTCTAAGGAAACTGAAGAAACGGTTAAAACTCATTCACGTCAATCATTTTATCCTAAGCTACATTAAAAACATAGACCAAATGAAACAACTTTTCCCTAAAATGTGACAAAATGTTATTTTCATCTATTAATAAGGAACTACAATATTGCCAAGTAATGATAATGAGTCCTCCCATCGGCAACAGGTGAAACAGAAGCGCCTGTTTTCAAAACAAAGGGCCGCATGCTATGCTGTCATTTGCCTTTCCAAGCTAGCTGGCTAAACTAGCTAACGTTAGCTAATGAGATAGCTATAGCTTCGCAAAATAGTGCACTACTCAATCATGATATTTTGTCAATGAGATAATGCACCTCCCACAAAATTAAGCAAAACACAACAGTTCCACCAGTTTTGAAATAACAGTTAGGCGGCAAGTCATTCTTTACAGATGTTATCTAGTCGCTACAAACTTTTGCATACCTGCTAGCTATGCCGATATGAGCATTTCATTCATGCAATACTATAACGTTACATTGTGGTGTTTTTGTAGCTAACGGTAGCTACGTTGCGCCGCCAAATATCCTTAAACAAAGGAATTATTAATGGAAAACTGAGCAGAAAGTAGTACACCGTAATCTGCACTTGTAGCGAAACTTTAAACTCTCAGAACAAGAAAAAAAACCTAGCCAGCAAACTACTTCAGAAAAATATAGCAAAGCGAATATTATCAATGCATTAGGTAGCTAACGAGCTACGGCTAGCTAATGGTTGCAACGTGCAATATTAGTCTATACCAATCTATTCCACCAACGGGTTAAATAGAAAATTAAAACGCATTCATTGCAAAAAAAAAATTATGTCCATATTCGAGTGCAAAGGGGTGGTCGCTAATTTCACCACAACATCGCTGATAGTCGTATTGATAACGTTAGCCAGTTAGCTAGCCAGCTAGCGAGCGGCAGCGGGTACAGCGGGATCTGCTCTGTCCTGGATCTCAATAAGCAGAGGCCTGCTTAGGAGTGCATTCTCCATTTTGAACAATGCAGCTTCCTGCAATGTTTAGCAATGTGCACATTGTGAAAAATCGCTCCTATAATTTATTGTTCATTTGTTTAGCATTGCCCTGTGCTTACCACGTCTCCTTTTCATGCGCTACTAAATTAGCTAAGCTTTGCCTAGATTTACCTGGAGTGCTGCCGTACGTACTATGGCTCCGAAAACTGCTTTCAGTGCAGTAGCTGGCATCATCTTCATCGGGTATTTCCTCCAGATAATCGGACTCGTCGTCCAAGGCCTCCTCTTCTTCATCCGATATCGGCTCTTCGTGTAAAAACTCGTCTTCCTCCGATCTCAAGCTCACTGCATCCTCGTCTTCATCGCTCTCATGGTCATCGTAGACCACCTTGCTTACCGCCCGTCTCCCTCTTCCTCCGCCGCTGCCTGCAACCCTGCCTCTTCCTCTACCCCTTGATGTCGTGGTTGATCCCACTTTCCTCCTGCCTCTCGAGGAGTGGTAATTTCCCCTCCTGGGAGTCGCAATTTCGACATCGGTCGTACCTCTACCCTTTCCACGTAATCCTCGCCTGGGTCTCAAACCGCGGACTGGCCCGGGGGAAGGCTCCTGCATCAGCGCCTGTTTAGGCGGCCTGCCTCTTCTCCCCCTCATTATATAGATACAAATGTATTATTTTCAATTTCAGTTTTCGCGCGCAACTCGCCCACGTAAACCCGGGAAAACGGGTACCGCCTGGTAGTTGAACCTCCGTAGATAACCGAGAAGTAGTCCCAATAAGCCCCGGACTCAGTTAGCGAGAGAAAGCTCAAACAGAATGGCCGGCGTCCCGCTCCGGGTCGCCTACAGTCGCCATTTTTCTTCCTCTCTCTCCCTCCACTGAAAACAGACAGCAGGCCTAGTACGAGGGTCACGTGATCTCTACTCTACAATAGGAGCGAAACAGCTAAGGCTCCGCGGTGATGTGATGGCCATGTTAGCTCAATAATTTGGCAGTGCGAGCCCGTTGCTTACGCGATTGTTTATTTACGCTTACATATTATTTCCAATAATGCTATGCAAAAGTTCACCGTTTGCTTACATTTTCTTCACTTTGAAAATACAGTAGTAGATATTGTGACGCCGCGAGCTATAAGTGCACTGAAACGATACTTCGCTACCTACTCTATTATGAAAACAAAAACATTCAGTAAACCATGTCACCGTACGTCAAGATTATACCCAATCAAAAAAGAGATGTTGGTACAAGTCCCCGTGTGTACAAGCCTCTTTATTGATAGCTCATAATATAAATAATACGTGCTAGTACCAAATAGTGGGCTACAAGCATCAACACCTTGAGTCATCGAAGTGATTCCATTTACAGGACCGTAGCGCTCTACAGCACGTTGTATGACGGCAATTTATGCTCTGGATTGGAATGTGAAACGCATGAATGAAGCTCAGTCCCGTAGCTACCTCTTCTGGTTAAAGAACTCCAGCACTACGCAACAGAAATGACATTTTATTGTTGCTATTCAGAATATGTTTCAGGCTATATGGGTTTTAATGATATTCAGTCAATACGACATTTTGCTGATAAAAACTGAAGCAATTGCAGTTGCCATTCATATTTTGAGTCTGTTAAGACGGTTTGTCAAATGGAGTGCAATGGTTTTATTCTCCAGGAGAATATGTTTGCTTAATGTAATCATTTAATCTTTCTGTTTTGCTATCACAGCAATGGATTTACAGGACAGCCAAAATTAACAAAGCATCAATAAGTTAAGTTAATGAATTAAGTCTTTTGGCAGTTTTTGAGTTGTAAATTCTTTTCTGATTCCTTTCTCACTGTATGAGAGGACTTGCACATTGCACTTTGCACTGCAACTTATATGTCTGACTGATTGATATATTTGGATTTATGCATTTTCCATCTGATCATTAGATAAACCATTAATTAAGAAAATATTGTAGTCTATGGAAAGAAGTCCATTCTGGTCTGTTCTGTTCCTTTGACTCACCAGAGTTAGAGATATCCCCAGACATTACAAATCTTTCATTTGAGAAGTTTCTTGTTAGTGATAACATAAGGAAAAAATGGAAAACGAAATGAAAAATAGTAGTGAATTTATTCTTTATGTCAGATGTATTAGTCTTCAGTGAAGTGGCTGTTAAGATTACATAAACATATGTAAACAAAACAAACGTGTATATATAAAATAAAATGTTACTAGATGTATTTCTTGCCTAGTCTGAACACACTAATCTTCACTTTGATATCCAGGTGCAACATGATTGAGAAAGCGTTCCAGTATCAGACCGTCACCCAATTATGTAATCTAATGAGTACCCAAGCAATGCCCTTCAATCTAAGGCTGAAAAATATGTGACGTGTGTTATTGAAAACCTGGCCCCTTACAAAGCAATATATATCCAATATATATCCAATATATGTCAAGGCAACTGCCTGTCCTTATTTTTACTGTTTTCCAAAAAAGCCTACCCTGTGTATTTATTTTCTTACCATTGTTTTTATCCAGGTGCTATTCACCAATGCATCCCTTATGCATTCTTCAGTATCGAGCACATCACACATAAGAAATACTTTTCATAAATGCATGGGTGACTAGTTGTCTGCTGTTTTTCCTAGATGATAAGTTTATAGCTTGTTGATATTCCTTCAGTTTCACAGGCAAGTTTAGAAAAATGAAGAAGTCCTTGCAGCAATTTTTATAATTTTTATAATATGTCTTCATTTTAATATTATCAATCATACTTAAAAAAATTGTCTTTTAAAATATTGAAAAACACATCAGAATAGCTACTCATCCTGTTGGTATATTTATTCAGTTACTTCTTTGGGAGAATGTTCCACAGAAGTATACAACACAGGTAATGGCCAAAAAAGGAAACACCAATATGAAGTCACATAATGGGGCATTTGGCAACCATGTGTCACAAGACCAGTATCTACTGTGGCAAAAAATCTACCATTGTCTGGAATTCAGCACGAGGGGCAAAATTGGGACAGTGGCACAATTATTTCATGAGAAAGTTAATCAACGTATGCCTGTTGATGGAGATCACTGGAAAATACGGTTTCAGATGTAATTCCAGAATCTTCCATACATGCTTCATTGGGTTTGGATCTTGTGACATGGATGGATTCCAGGTGATCATGGAGAATCTGTAAGTAATGATTCGAATTTATCTTGCCTTCTATGGCAATGACTGTGCCAAAACCATGCCATGGTTTGCACCCCACACCGTTAATCAAAACTGCCCAAACTCCTTGCTATTGGAGCCAAACACTTAGGCCTGTATGCTTCTTTAAATAGGTGCTACACATGCACTCCTCCATTTATCGAGCATATGCGAAAGGATGATTCATCTGCACAGATTACATTTCTCTACTGCTCAGTTATTGATTTGACACTTTGCACTCTCATACTTGCAAGTCCAAAAACTACCAGGTGTTACGAGTGGTTTGTGTACTGCAACCAGACTATGCACAGACACTGTGATCCAGGACTATGTGTTTCCTGACACGTATCCCCTTAGACCCTGTTCCTCTGAAAACATCATCAGGTTGTCCTGTCTCCATCACTGAAACTCCTGCCAAACATGCCCAAGCAATCATTCCTCCTTCAAATCTACTGAGGTCTCATCTTCTAGGCACGCTAGTCATAGTTATAGACAACCAGACCTGCCCAATACTTTTTGTAGTGGGACGTTAACTGCTTAATTAACTGAGGTACCGCACCTGTGTGGAAGCACCTGCTTTCAACACCTGCTTTTTTGTGTCCCTCAGTCACCTAAGATTGCACTGGTTGAAATCGGATCCACTGTAACAGATACAGTTGAAAGCTCATTTTCATCTCCAGTTCCTGTCTCCTTCAAGGGCCTCCAGCTGCCAAATCGACCCAGCTCTATACTGATTATTTCAGAATCTTATTTCAGGTCCCACTGCCTTCACAAAAGAAGCACAAAAAGCATAACATGTAGAGAAACATCTTCAATTCTTCATGCTGAGTAGGTTTCAGAAGTTGTCTGTCTTCCTTTTAATCCTTTTTACTCATTCTTGACATTTCAAAAGTGGGGATCTGATTTAATTGCTGTCCACAGTGTTCTTCACACATTGGCCACAGTTAAATCTGAATGAAAATAGAACATAAATACTCCAAAGAAATTAAAGATACATTTGAAATGATACAATTTTGACAGTGGTCAAATCCCCTAAAATTTTTTGTAAATCCATCCAAATAGTTTTCAGTGCTATGCCAAGGTTTCCCAAAGCAAACCCCCCCCCCCCCCAGGCATAGGACACAACAAGGCAAGATAACATTTTGGATAAGATACCAGTCCACCACACAGGACACACAGATAACAGTGTAACGTCGTTTTTAACCAAGACAAGATGTCTTTCTGGGAAATTCTGTGGGAGGAAATGAGAGCAGACCAGCTGCACACAGACTTGGGAAGAACACGCCAACTCCGCACAGACGCAGATATTCTGCAGCGTGAAGTTGTGAGGTGACACAGTAAATTAATTACCCTACACACTAGTGCCACAACATCACCCAGCTTAGCTACATGACCAGATGCAGTGACAAGCCCGTATTGATTTGTTACAGTAAAATTTCCTAAAACAAACACTGCTAATAAACTGGTTTTTGACATTACAAAATATATCTAAAATAAAGCTTGCCCAATTGCCTCCATTCACTGTTTCTGTTGGCTTCACGCATGGAATATCCTAAGACTTGGCTACCAGGCAGCCACGAATATGTGGGTATAGAAAATGGATGGATAAGCAAATTGAGCTGTCTTGGTCATTGAAGCTCTTGCTACATTCAACCCAACAATCACTCCTATTTCACTGTCACTTAAGTCTCCCTTTGCACCCAAGTTAGCCATAATTATAGGAAATCATGGATGTCTAGGAATTTTATTTTACCCTATGCATCCCGGGATGTTTTTGTTAAATTATTGTATGAATCACACCTGCATCCCTTGCATGTACTTTTTGTCCCCAGACCCCTCCATTCTGCTACCTCTGGACATCTAGCATCCCCCTCCTCTCTGTGCACCTGCAATTCCAGGCCATGTCTCCTGTCTGTTCTGGCCGACTAAGGTGGAATGAGCTTTCCACTGCAGTCAGAACATCAGCAGGAGCGGAAACCCTGCCTATCTTCCCATTGCAAGTAGAACAGTAGTAGCAGAAACCCTGCCCATCTTCCTACTGCAGGTAGAACAGCAGAAACCCTGCCCATCTTCCCACTGCGGTCAGAACAGCAGAAACCCTGCCCATCTTCCCACTGCGGTCAGAACAGCAGAAACCCTGCCCATCTTCCCACTGCGGTCAGAACAGCAGAAACCCTGCCCATCTTCCCACTGCGGTCAGAACAGCAGAAACCCTGCCCATCTTCCCACTGCGGTCAGAACAGCAGAAACCCTGCCCATCTTCCCACTGCGGTCAGAACAGCAGAAACCCTGCCCATCTTCCCACTGCGGTCAGAACAGCAGAAACCCTGCCCATCTTCCCACTGCGGTCAGAACAGCAGAAACCCTGCCCATCTTCCCACTGCGGTCAGAACAGCAGAAACCCTGCCCATCTTCCCACTGCGGTCAGAACAACAGAAACCCTGCCCATCTTCCCACTGCGGTCAGAACAGCAGAAACCCTGCCCATCTTCCCACTGCATTCAGAACAGCAGAAACCCTGCCCATCTTCCCACTGCGGTCAGAACAGCAGAAACCCTGCCCATCTTCCCACTGCGGTCAGAACAGCAGAAACCCTGCCCATCTTCCCACTGCGGTCAGAACAGCAGAAACCCTGCCCATCTTCCCACTGCGGTCAGAACAGCAGAAACCCTGCCCATCTTCCCACTGCGGTCAGAACAGCAGAAACCCTGCCCATTTTCCCACTGTGGTCAGAAGACTCACCTCTTCAGGTTGCACCACAGCTCCCCTGACCCCCTTTAGATAATCTTTATTTGGATTTTCCTTCGAATAATGGTACAATAGCTGTGCAAAGACAGGTTTTCTGTCTAGTGGTACTTTCTTTAAACTACAATACAAATTGTCTGTTGGGTTGACATTACACTTGCTGATTACTAATTGGCCTGGTCGGTGCCTTCTTGGCGATATTGCATTTTCGTATTCCTGAGAGTCACACGGATGTTCCCCACTTCTGTCTGTGTGGTTGTGGTTGTGATGGAATAAATTGCAATGTAATGTCCATCATTTTTTATTGACTACCAGCAGGTCAAGTTTGGCAGTAGGCCACATTGTCACAAACCATTGAAGAACTTTGTGAGAAACTGTGAATGTCACCATGCACTATGACACTGTGCAATAATGTGATTCAAGGCAACAGGAAAGGTCACTGTTATATTAACATGGAATAGCTATGCACATTACGGGATGTATCCAAGTGATGGAATATGTAAGAACAGAATAGCGGTCAACAGGAAGGTCCCACATAGGGGAAATATTGACCCAGTAAAGGCTTCTGTCTTGGACAAAAGTCATTCATCAATTAAGAGTATTCTTAAGGGTTTCATTTGACCTTTCTGTAACAGAATCAAAAAATACAATGTGTTACACCCTTTGGGTTCCCAACTTCACTGTCAGTCTCTATTTGACTTGTATTTCTGAGGATAACAAATCTGCAACGTTTTGTTGGGTTACACAAAATGGATGGGATTAATCCTGTCCTAAGGAAAACCAGCTCCTTCAGGTAATTGTGGCTAGGTTATTGTGAAAGATTATGGTGGGGGGGGGATGGCAACTATGATGATAAGTGTAAGATTCAGGATAAGAATAAACACTAAATCCTGTGTTCAGCATGTAAATGAGGGCCATTAGAATGCATCTGAACAGCGATGATTACATGGCTGGTGGACAAAACGGCTCTACGTAGTCTGGAAATGATTAAATGATTGGTCCCTTGAAACCAGTAGACAGAATGAGACAGAATGGCTGAATAATGCAGCGAATAAGCCTACAATTTCCAAACACAGTGATTAGCTGAGTAGATGATCTGTGTGGATTGGCTAACTTGATTAGCATAAGCTAATTCCCGAAAATTAGCTTCAAACACCAAGGTAAAGGTGCGATTAATAGTAAATTACACTTTAACAAAATGCTAACTAATTAGTAGACCTCGCACACTTGACCTCGTAATTGTTGTCCTGATTCACTGGCATCACATAAGTGCGTGATCAGTACCATGCTGCCTACTAAGATGCTGTAATGTGGTCCACAAAAGTCATTACATTTATTTATTTACGTATATTTATGTCATGTTAAAATAGTGGCGAACCTGAAATTGAAATTATATGTAACGTTCATAGCTACAATGTATGTGGGTAACTGTTGAGCAGCTTTTCTTTTTTGTGAGAATTATCGTAGTGTCTTGTTAACTAGCTAGGCTACAGGGCAAGCGGTGTTGGCTGTTACAAATGAAATACGCGAGCCCGCCATAGCGCTTTTCATTTGCTCGATAGCCAGGTTTAGTAGGGAAAATGGGTGTCGAATATCAGTTCACCTTAGGTACCTCGCGGGGTGACGCAGGCCCAGGCTGTTCTAAAGGTAGCTAAACTCTACCTGGCCAACGTGGAGGCAGCTGCCCAGGCTGAAACTACAGTAAAACGTAACGGATTCTTCGTTTTGCTGGCAGTCGGGGTAATGGCGGTAGCGATGGATCCGGGTTATTCAAACAAATTAGCTTGCAAGAAAAACGTACAGGTGAGATATGAGACCGAAGTTTTGAAAACACGTAACGTGTTAATATCGCAACAAATGCTTTTAACAGCCCCTCACTGTACGAGGATGATGTAATAACTGCAATTACATAACTAATATCTAAGCACAAAAGCAGGTGGTACCACATCAATATGACAGAACAACGTGGAATATCTGCCCTCGGCAAAAAATACAATATTTCCAATAATTAAATTATATGTTGCATAATCGTCAATGAAGTGATCAATCAAGTGACAAGAAAGCTTTCTATTTTAACGTACAGTAGTCGTGGCCGAGTGGTTAAGGCGATGGACTAGAAATCCATTGGGGTCTCCCCGCGCAGGTTCGAATCCTGCCGACTACGTCACGTTTTGCAGCTGTTACAATCAGCAGGAAATCGCTATAAAATAATGAAATCTCAGTGCATCACAAACTCCATAGTTTGTAGAGCGTTTCACGCAGGTGTAATACTAAAGCAACGCAAGACATGTTTATTTAATAGTACACGTGCAAGAAATCTTAGTACTACATTCAGAATAGTGAGAAATAGCACCTCTCAGTGGCACTGTAGTGAACAGGACTGAAAAAACGTCAGAACAATTATATTCTTGGGCTGACAGTTCTGTGGCCAACGTACTTGCCTACTACTGAGTATACACGTTGTATACAACTTGCAAGCAGTATGCAAGTTATCCCTTGAAGCCTGCAGGTCATCATTCCTTTCAAACGGCCCAAGAGTACAGATAGTGTGACAGGTAGGCTACTGATAGATAATTATGGACTGCATTCAAAATGTGAGTTTGAGCACAGTTGACACAACTGTCATAATTCACAAGTAAAACTCAAGATAAATAGAAATGATAAAACCATGAAAACAGAAAGTACATTAAAACAAAACGACCTTAAAAGCTGGACAACTTGTTTTATTTTAAATGACACAACAGCAGAACATGTTAATTCACTGATGACATACGGAAGCAAATACTGGAGGACAGTTCTTGAAGATTCGCTCGACTTCCAGTAGAAAAAAAAAGGTAA
Source organism: Anguilla pacifica (assembly GCA_039654925.1). NCBI lineage: Eukaryota > Metazoa > Chordata > Actinopteri > Anguilliformes > Anguillidae > Anguilla > Anguilla pacifica. The sequence goes on along the minus strand of CM077285.1, from coordinate 74,213,915 downwards.
AAACTTTATTGATTACCCTCCAATAGTCCAGATCTAACACAGACTATAAATGTCATATATGGTGTAAGAGGGGAAAAATATTCTATAAAACATACCAATAAAATGCATTGTTCAAGAAAAGTTAAAGGCACAGATTAAAAAAATATTTTTGTGGGGAAAGACACACGGCTCTGATGTCTGCTTATACACAACCAACAATTCAATAGTGAATGCTTAAGGAATGTGTTCAAAGGAATACATCAGAAATATCAAGCACTGGCTGACTGCCTTTGTTTTAAATTATTGGTTGAGGACGTCACTGTATGGTTGAACGGGTGCAAAGTGTACACGACCACAGAGTCAATGACAGTGAACAGTGTAAAGAGCAGCATGGTTTATTAAACGAATCTGTACATCTCTTCTTTTTCTAAAACAGCTCTATCACTTCAATGGAGTACTGGCCAACGTCCTCAGATGGCTTGGCTCTGTGAAGCTCCTGAAGACTCCCTTGAATTTTCCCCAGTTCTGAGAACAATTTAACCTGAAACAAAGGGTACATAGAGAAAACAGATTAACCTTCACTTGAATACTACTACTACTACAACTATCATTTATGATTAGTATTATTATTATTATTATTATTATTATTATTAACAACAACAACAACAACAACAATTATTATTATTACAACTATTATTGTCATTATTATGATGATTATTATTACAACTATTATTGTCATTATTATGATGATTATTATTACACACTATTTACACAGCAACTTTTGTGGAGTTTTGCAGCTGAAATTGCATACAGTGAAAATAAAATGAAATGACTAAAAATAAATGAAACTGAAAAACTAAAAATTGCAAACTGGAGTGCAATTTGCAAAACAGAGATACAGGTAAAAAATAAAAAAAAACATCAATGGATGGTTCTGGAAGAGTACGGATTGCCACAGTTTATGTGCATAAGGACAACATAAATTATCCCCAGTTTCTCCTGTAATGTACCTCAGAGACATCCAGAAAGCCAGCATGTGCACATCTAAGGGAGGATGTGCACATGCTGAAAAGGTCACTAAAAGGTCAGTTAAATATTTTGACGCTGAGCCACTGATTGCTTAAACACTTCCAAAAGAATCTTAGAATCAACACAATTCACAAGCAAGCGATGTAATGACTTGACTAGGAATGGTGCTGCGTTCCTAACAAGTTGCAGGAGACAAATTGCTTTTTCTTTTTTTTTGGAGAGGGAAGAATCTGAAGCTTGGTCAATAATAATGCATTCATTCGGACAATGTTTTAAATCCACCATATCGTAATATTCTCCATTTCTCCGCCTTGATTACAGGAAAACCGTTTCTTCTTAAGATTCACTGGAAAAAAAAAAACATACCTGTGATCTTACAAACTTGTGGAGATGGGACAGCAGCTCCTTCGCTTCAGGAGCCATTACCAATACGGTGAAATGAGCATCGAGCAGCAAGCCAACCCAGTCCACGATCTGCAACGAAAGAACCCCATGAACTCAAAATCCAACATGGGCAAAAAACATCACTGAGAATGTGCGTGTCTGTGTACAAACCTGCGTAACTGTAGGTGATCTCAAACCAGACGTCTGTGAACCGACATTTTTCTGCGAACACTTCAAATACAGGAAGTGAAGGTACTGGAGAAACAGCTGGAACACATAAGGGGGGGTGTGTGAGAAAACAGGCATTCGCTACTGTTCTTCACCCTCACAGCTAATGAGAGCTGGTGCACAGGACCTCACAGAAGCAACGGACGGACACTCACGATAACCTGCTGAGCCGAGAGGTCTTTCAGGTGCGGGAGCAGGAAGTTCTCACTGTACGCGGTCTGCAGGACTTCGTTCCTGAGAGCCCAAAGTTAAGGAACTCATCACAGTACTGACCCGGTCCAATTCTCAACAACAAAGCGCCGGGATTCACAACCACAGAGCTCACTCACAGCAATGCCAAGGATCGGCATGACCGCCATTTATAGAAAAAAACGTGCTAAAGTACGCGCTATCAGGGGGCCTTAAGTACGCACTATCAGAGAGCCTTCAGTGCGTGCTTTCAGAGAGCCTTCAGTGCATGCTTTCAGAGAGCCTTAAGTACGCGCTATCAGAGAGCCTTAAGTCTGCACTATCAGAGAGCCTTAAGTCTGCACTATCAGAGAGCCTTAAGTACGCGCTATCAGAGAGCCTTCAGTGCGTGCTTTCAGAGAGCCTTAAGTCTGCACTATCAGAGAGCCTTAAGTCTGCACTATCAGAGAGCCTTAAGTCTGCACTATCAGAGAGCCTTAAGTACGCGCTATCAGAGAGCCTTCAGTGCGTGCTTTCAGAGAGCCTTAAGTCTGCACTATCAGAGAGCCTTAAGTCTGCACTATCAGAGAGCCTTAAGTCTGCACTATCAGAGAGCCTTAAGTACGCACTATCAGAGAGCCTTAAGTATGCACTAAAGAGAGCGCCCTCAGTGCAGCGGCAGAAGGATACAGCAGGGCGGCCCTCTTCAGCCCCACGGGGCAGGGGGTCTCACGCGTCAGCCACGCCGGCGCCTTCTCCGGCCTGCAGGGGGCGCTGTGGACGTCGCAGCTGTCCTCCTCCCCCTCCCCCTCCTCCTCCGGGGGGACGGGGCTGAAGCCGTTCTGCTGGCCCTCCTCCCTGCCGCTCCCCGAGAGCAGGCTCTCCATGAAGGACAGGCTGTCCAGCTCCACGCTCACCGCCTCCAGGTCGCCGTCCGGAACACTGCAGACAGAGAGGCACGGGTAAATGGTAAATGGTAAATGGACTGCATTTATATAGCGCTTTTATCCAAAGCGCTTTACAATTGATGCCTCTCATTCGCCAGAGCAGTTAGGGGTTAGGTGTCTTGCTCAGGGACACTTCGACACGCCCAGGGCGGGGTTCGAACCGGCAACCCTCCGACTGCCAGACAACTGCTCTTACCTCCTGAGCTATGTCGCCATGGGGGGGGGACGGGGACGGAGGGAACCACAGTAGCAATACACAACATCCAAACCCAGAAGATGCAGTTAAAGCACAGCTATGGAATCAGCACATTTGGGGGGAAATGGTAAAAAAAAAAAAGGACAGGATGGAAAATGACTATGGCCTGTCTAAACATATGTATGTTCTCTCCCCACCAGCCTGGACTTCTGAGCACTTTACCGAACCACAGGTACAAAAGAAAGATGAAGACGTTCTAGTCAAGTCAGTACAAGTTCAACAGGTTTCCAAACTCATGTCTGGCTTTCCCTCCTCGGGATACTTGCATCTTCTATAGGTATTGCACCTCGTTGTTCACACTTTCCTTAGCAAACTGATGCATGTACAGCAAAAAAAAAATTCCCTGTGGCCCTGGAGGAGGAGCCATTCTGTGCCTGGGTGTGGCTTTGGGCTGTGAGTGACAGCTAATGACATTCACCTGAGGAAGGCCTTGAGGCAGGCGCAGGTCACAGCCTCTGGGATGTCGGGGAAGTGTTGCAGACAGAGCTGTGTGAGGCAGTAGTCCTTCTTCTCCAGAGCCACCATCAGGAGGTCAGGGCAAACACTGCAGAACAAACAAGGTTTCCGGGAAACGGTACATGACATAACAGAACAAGGCACAGTCGGGTTTACTCAAAGGAAAAAACAGTTCTCAAAGACTTTTAAGGTGTCACTCTCCCTGCTTTGGAATGTAACAACACTGACATCATTTGCAACTACTGCTCGCACAAGAGCTCACCATAAAAGTTTTACTCTCAGCAGATGAAAATCATTCAAAGAAACAAACAAAAAAAAATGTATCCACTCCCTATGAAATGACTTTGTAATATCTGGTTAAATTATATCCTTTAAATACATTTTGATAGCATGGCTGGAAATTCAGACGATGCGTTGTACATTTCTGGCCTTGTTTCTCGACCCTACACTACACTGTATATACACACTTTTCGATTTCAGTATCCAAAGTAAAACGCCCGTAGTGTGAGGGGGGTGTGGGCACCCATGCACCCTCACCTGTGACACAGACAGCGCGTGCGCACCAGCTGCGCCAGGGCACCGTGGGCGTAGAAGCCGGGCTCCGATTGGCTGCGCGCCACCAGCTGATACGCCAGGCGGCCCGCGGCGAGCTGGAGGTCGGGGGCGGCGGCTGAGCTCAGGTACACCTGAACCTCCGCCTGAACCTCGTCCTCCGGGGCGGCCTGAGCAGGGCGGGGAGAGAGAGAGAGACACGCAATCGCACCAGTACCTCAAAATGGACGCCAGCAGCACACACAAAAAAAATCCAATCACAACCTGGTGATGGCGCCGACGACAGAGGTCAGGTAACCATGCGTCGAGTGCGTCCGTTTACCGTTATTCGCTCGAGTACTTGGTCCCCTGTGAGGCCGGAGCCAGCTTGACTCTTTCGACTCAGTTTCTATAAAAAGGGGAACAGCAAAACAAAAACGAACAAAAGCAGTTACAGCGGTGCCCATCGTCAGCGCTTCCGTGACGCAGCCAGTGCAGTAAACCAGCTCCATTAGGAGAAGATCACACTGCCCACGCAGTATCGCTGTGTGTGGCCCACATTCAGACCGTTAGACGATCCTTCCGTCCGCACACACACGCTGCGCTCAGACGAAACGCAAAGCGGCGCGTCTTACACTCTTGCGTGTCTCCACCCCTCGAGAGGCTCTCTGTGGCTGGGCCTCGTCTCCGTGGAGCAGGGAGCTCCACGACAGGACAGGAGCTGCTCCTTTAAGAAACCAGAAAAAAAAATCCAATCACATTTCCTCCTTGCTTGTTTTTCCTTCAACGCTTGACTGTAAATGTATTCTTCCCATTGTAGACATCCATACTTAATAAAGAAAAAGTATTGCAAATGCATATGCCTGTCAGGACTGTACAGTACTACTTATTGTGAGTGTGTCAGGTAAAGTGCAGGTAAAGCCTGTCGTTACGGTGTGTGGATCGGCTGATTGGACAGACGGTAAGAGGTCCCGGTGATGTCACGATCTGTGAGCTTGTGCAGCATTTCCCCTGGCATGAGACCAGCAGCTCACCCTCTGTCCCGCTCTGTTTGAGCTTCCCCAGGGCCGTGGCGAGGGAGGACCGCTGAACCTCGTACGGGACGACGGTCAGGGACTTCCCGTGGGGAACATACAGCTTCCCCGTGTGGCCCCAGATCTGTGGAGGGATGCATAGCATTTATCCATTACATCACATCACACCACATTACATTAACATTACATTTATTTAGCAGACGCTTTTATCCAAAGCGACGTACAAAAGCGCATATCATGGTCATTGGACAACTACAAAACACAGGTTTGATAAGGTACAGTACTCATTTCGTACAGCTATTTATCGCCAAGAACACAGTTCAGTTCACGCAGTGAACATTATTCTGACCTAACTTATGCCAAGTCAAACTAGAGAGAAAAAACGCTACAATATTAGGATGAAAATACAAATTACAAAAAGTGCTGGAATGGGGGTACCATGTAACATGAGTGTCATGAAAGGGGGGGATTTAAAGTGAAATGATTCACAGAGTGGTGGCAGTTAGTCCAGGTATATTCTGAAAAGATGCGTCTTCAGACCACAGCGGAAGACGGGTAATGAGGCAGAGGTTCGAAGAGGGACAGGGATCCAACATCACTATGGCAAAAAAAAAAAAAAAGGCATATACCAAAAACATGCAATGAACTAAAGGCCACAATCCTGACCTGTCCAAATATTCTCCCGGGCATCTCCTTGCTTGCCTGCAGGGTCTGGAAGTTTGTGTTCCATATACACAGGTAGTCTGTGAGAGAAGGGAAATAAGCACAAGCTCACACTACAGACTGCTCCTCCACCATTAAAGAACAGCAATGTTCAGTGCAGAGAAGACGCCACTTTTATACAAAAACGCTTCAGAACATGTTTGTACACAAGTGTTGCAAATAATATATACCTCAAATGTTAAATAAAGGAATTTAATAACACAAAAAGGATGTAATGAATACATAGTAAATAATAATTCTAGGATGAGTTTACTAAGTTTCACTTCTTACTAAGGAAGTAAATTCTTTAGTCTGAAGTAGTGAAATGCATAAATATGGAATATATTAAACATGGGGCCTTTTAACATTGTGTTAAAGACATCATCAGAATGTTTGCCTCTGTGATGAGGCCTTGTGAAGATGTGAGAGGAGCATGCTGTGGATCTACTCATTGAATTTATAATGCTGATCCCCACGGATCCCCACTGGTCAACAATTAAGCAGAAAAGACTATCGGCGCACAAACTGAGATCATGTGGTAACACTGCAAAATATCAACGGCAAAAGAAGGAGAATAACAACCAAGACATCTCACACATGGAACAGGCAACTTCCAATTTTTACACATTCCACAGACCATGTGTGCATGCATAAAGCATTGCCTCGCTTTCTTGTAACTGCAATCTTGATTTGTGTGTACATGAGTGAGTGCGCGAATGTATGTGTGTGTGTGCGTGTGCGTGAGTGCGTGTATGCATGCATGCATTTGTGCGCATGCCTGTGTGCATGCATTTGTGTGTGCAAGTGTGCGTGTGTGCATGCGTGCGTGTGCATATGTGTGTGCATGCATACGTGCATGTGTGTGAGTGCGCATGTGTGTGCGTGTGCGTGCATGCATGTTTGTGTGTGCATATGCGTGTGTGTGTGTGTGTGCGCGAATATGCGTGTGCCTGTATGTGTGTGTGTGTACATGTGCATGCGTGTGTGTGTGCGTGTGTCTGTATGTGTGTGTGCGTGTGCTTGCATATGCGTGTGCCTGTATGTGTGTGTGTGTACACGTGCGTGCGTGCGTATGAACAGACAGCGCGTCACCTTTCCCAGCCCCAGCGGAGGGGTGGGGGACGCCCACCACCGCCACGTGGGCCTGGTCCAGGGCGAGCAGGGCTGCGGAGGCCAGGGCCCCCTCCCCCACGGGCAGGCTGAGCAGCAGGCTGCGGGGCAGGGTCTGCAGCACCTCCCCCAGGGCCCCGCCCCTCTGAACCAGGCTCTGGAACACACTGCCATCGGAACCTGAGAGGGAAATAAAACACACGCACGCACGCGCACACACGTGCACACGCGCACACAGACACAGAGACACAGAGACACACACAGACACACACACACTGAGTCAGCACTTTTTGAGACTGTTGGGTATGGTTTGGTGCTTCACTTACAACAATTTAGCCTGCAGATCTTATTACACAGCTAAACAAAAACTACTGAAGTTCAATTTAATTTTCTGGAACATTCATATACAAAGAGGGGAGGGAAAATCAACAGTGTGCAGCTTTAAAAGTATTTTATATGGGGTATAAAAGAATATTTAGGGGGTGAAAATAATACTGGTATGCAAAAAAGCAGAGGCTGTTGGACTTACATAAATAGAGAAGACTTATACTGTTATCCTGTACAGATGCTGAGAAACTTATTGGATGGTGGGCAGTTCCCTCCGTGTCCAGTCTGTACTTCTGTGTGGAGTTTGGGTTGAATCTTTGAAGATACAGGAAGTGATTCCCGTTCTGTAATGGGACGGTGAAAACTTGCATTAAGGGAAGGACAAAGGCCGAGCTTTCACCAAGAGGACAACAGCGACCCACGGCCAAGGCTACGTTCAACGAGCTAAACAAACTGACAACCTGGCAGATGACCGGAGCGCAGTTTGTCTGACCTGTTCTGTGGAGAAGACGACGACCAGCTGCTTCCCCTCCACGACGCTGCTGCTCCACCTGCGAGCAAGAGAGACCACGCAACGGAGTCAGACCGGCACACGCTCACCGCGGCATTCAGACCGCCAGCGACACGGCAACCAGGGGGAAACGCCACCTACGCCGGGCAGCACGACAGAGCAACAGGGAACGTTACGACGGGACTGAACCGAAATGTGCCGATTTCTTTGAAGTTCAACATAACAAGACCAGGTCAAAACCCAGTGTATGGCTGGGCCTCTCCGGCCGAGCCAATGGCGTAACTTCAACACTCAGTCACTCAGTCAGTCACAGACATCTGCGTTTGTAGGGCTGGCCCTGCTGTTGCGGTCCAGCCAAAAATGAACGTAACCGATCAGAACATTCCATGTGCTCAGACACGTGCACTTATAGTGAGGGAGCGATAATGTCAGGTCTGGTTTCGCAGATCACCTGATGACCTCCTCCTCTGACAGGACGTCCTCGACGGGCTGCTGTGGAGCCGCCAGCAGGGAGTCCAGCGGCCTCACAGCGCCGCGGCTGAACAGCACCACCGGCTCCCTGTCCCGGGCGGTGTGGACCCGGTCTACATCAGCAGACACCTGGGGGGAGGGAGGGGGGAGACGGAGGGGAGAGAGGGGGGATAGGGAGGGGAGAGGGGGGGGATAGGGAGAGAGAGGTTGGGGAGAGAGAGAGAAAGGGAGAGAGACAGGGAGGGAGAGAGAGAGGTTGGGGGAGAGAGAGAGAGAGGAGAGAGGGAGGGGGAGAGGGATTGAGAGAGACGGAGGGAGGGAGAGAGAGAAAGAGAGACGGAGGGATGGAGAGACAGAGGGAGGGAGAGATGTCACTCATCAAATGAGTGACATGGCAGAAAAATTATAGCAAAGTAATGAAAAGTAGGTGAGGAATAGAAAAAAACTGCACATACTACTCTAATGAATGAAAACAAGAGAAGATTATTTAAACTGCTCTGGTTTCTACAGAATGTGAAGTAAAGCTGCAAAGTTCAGGGTAGCTGAAGAATTGTGCTTATTAGCAAATTTTTCAACCAAATTTGCTGAAGAGTTTGTGAGGTCATTTCAGTCAAAGTGATGTTTTGAGATGTGCATGTTTTAGCGTGCAGTGAAGTGCAGAGATAACAGCTTTCTTTATAAAGGCACAGAAACTGTGCAAAAGCAAATAATTAAAATAAAAAAATCAGCAAGCTCACATGATATCTTAAAAATCGCGAGCGGAACAATACTCACAGTGGCTCTGAAAACTTTGTCAAAATTGATGTCCTCATCTTTCCAAACTCTAATAACCTGGAGTGACACATTAAGAGCACGTGCAGGGTAAGCGGAGTGTAATTCTCCGAGTGAACGCTCCAAATGCAGAATTCCATTGTTTTACACATATTGCTACGACATAAACAGTTTGACCACATATCATAAACAATGCACTTAAAAGCATAACAGAAACACGGCGCAAAACATGCAACCCGCGCCTAAATAGAGAGCACAACGCTCTTGACGAGCTGCGGAAAGATTAAATGGCTCGGTACCTTGTTATCAGTGACCACCACATATTCACCGGTCAGTGTGTTACACACCGCGGGACAGGTCAATGTTTGTCCCTGTTTTACTGTCCAGCTACCCAGAGGCTTCTGATCGGACACCTGGAAAACAAGCGTTGTGTTAGTTAGACGATGGTGATTCCGCACTCGGGGAACAACTGGATTACACGTCGACGTACAAATACAAAATACAGACACAACAGCCGGCGTATTTGTTCGCAAACTGACTAGCTAGCACTATCAGCATGTCAACCAGTTACTGAGCTAGCTGGCTAGCCAACTAACAAGAAAACAGGATACCAAATGCAATGCCAGTGCGAGTTCGTGCGGCGATGCAGCTGGCTGCATATTAGGGAATCGTGACATTTCTACTGTAATCTAACGCGATTCATTTGGCACTAACATTAACTGCTGTCTAAATGTCGCCGGTATTCGAATGGTAAGGCATCATAACATCAACTACCTCGGTACCGTCAAAATGTAACCGAACATGTAACAATGATGAAGTCTGCGTTCTACATCTTAGTGTTAGTTAAAGACCATTAAACCTTGCTAACAGTAACTACTGTGTAAATTGATTAACACAGTCTGACGAGCACATTTCCATCACTCCTGAGAATTACTGGGGCTAGCGAAGCATGCTCGTGTTTTGAAAACGGGACAGTAGTCCCGATCAACACGAGACAGTGTAGCAGCTTGTTAGCTACGGCTGTTACACTAGCGAATATGATCCATTTAGTACCAACTTACTTTGTAAACTGTTACGGATCTCCCGGAGTCTGTAACTACTACATGGTCTGAATCGTTGCCACATTCAACGCCTTGAACGCACGTCTCAGGAAAGTTCTGCCCTGATACAAGTCCGCACAACGTGAATCCCTCATACAGCGCGGCCATGCTGGATGTGGAAAGTGAAAAATGTGCAATCGCGAGATGTACGTCATGCTACCGTAGAATCTCCAACACTGTGAAATCCACCGATTGTTTGTGGAACCATATTCAAACGGTGCCTCGTAGTGGCCCGATGTAAATACTGCATGCGTTTACTGTCATAAAACACATGGACACAAAATAGTCCGTCATTGCGGTCTCTCTCCTTACTATTTTACCGTGTCAAATATAGTGTTGTTATTGGAATAAGTATTATTGAAAAGCAGACATTCTAAAATATGTCAGTGATGTACAATGGAAACCGGAAGTGTTTTATGATGACATTATCAATAAAACAGTCTTAACTGCGCTCGTCCCCATATAAACGACATAAATTAATTTCCACAGTAAAGACCACACAAAACGCAACTGCAAGTAACCTTTATTTACTACAAGATTTAAGAAAAATGTAAGATAATTACAACAACAAAACAGAAAAAAACACATAAGCGATAAAAATGACTCGAAATGGAAGAACCCAGAGCGACGTCCAGCAGCCGAACAAGGATGGCACTTCTGAGAAAACACCACAGCAGCCTGGCGTATCCAGCCGCATTAACAATGACACTAAAAGCTTGGTCCTTTTATTTAATTTGCCATATAATTAAAAGATACAGCAACACAAAACTCTAACCACAGCGGTACTCACTATAAAAATAGACAAAATTGAAATCAGGCAAACCCTGTAAAAAACAAAAAAAAAAGTAAAAATCAGCATAAATGAAAGAAATGACAGTTATATACTGTATACACTTTCTTGAATCACACACACACACACCACACATGCAGGCACGCACCCATGCACCCACACACGCACACACACACACAGGCACACATACACACATATGTATATATTATATATACCATATACATTATACCATATATAATTTTACATTTCAATTTTTCTGGTAAACTGAAAGCAATCAAGTTTAAAGACAAATCAGATATCAAATAAGCTGCAGAGAAACGTCCGTCATCTTGTTATATTCTTGATTCAGTTATCCATCTTTAACCAAGTCAATGTACAAAAATACAGTTTTTTTTTGTAATACTGACCAAACAGACAGAAGCTTTAAAATAGAAGATTCCACCCTCCATGTGCTCAAGTATCTATTAACCACCCTGTGTTATTATTCCATGCGACAGCTTCTCAAAGTTTTGAGTGTAGTTTCAATAAACCTCTGAGCAATACAGATGGTTGTCAAACCACTTAATGATGGCTTTCCTTTATTTTTGATCACGGTTTTCTGGAAGTTCACTAACACAATAACAGCTGATTTCTGGATACTATTATGATTACTGACTGTAGGAACAACTAATAAGAATCTAAAAACAAAAACAACAACTCAGGAATAGAAAGGGAGGTAACCCTCCATGAATCCACCCAGTCCTGCTTTTAGATGTCAAAACAAGAACAAATCAAATGCTTAATTTCATATCCAAGCGTAAGACACAGAATATTCAAAATTGTATAGAACAATGCAAAAACAGAACTGAGAATCTCACGCAAAAACTATTTACATGACCTAATTATAACTAAGTCATTGTTATTTCATATCATATGATTAATTATCGTATATTTACCTTGTCAGTCATCATAACCAAGCATATGAACTAAAACTTGAAACAAAATGTTGACATTCTCAAGGGGAAAACACACGCGTGGTGCAAATAAGGCTATCTTCAAAAAAAAAAAAAAAAAGGAGTCTATGCCAGGGGTTTGAGAGAACAACAATTTCATTCATATAAAAACAGGGATTGTTCATTGGACATTTTTTTAATCAAGGGCCAACCCTGTATGTGATCATAACTGTGTGAATAAATCTCTCATCACACTACTGCTGTCTCATTGGTCAGTTCAATTATTACGTTTTGTCCCAGCTGCTACACAAATTGCAAGGCGCCCAAATGGAAATTAACCTGCCGTAAAATGAGCATCTGACAAGACTGTAGAAATAGGTTCTTATTAACTGTGTCCTAAACTCGACAGGTTTTTTTTTTTTCAGATTTGCCAATTTGCCGTAGGCGAAGAAAAAATAGGGTCTCCAAAGTTCTAATAAGTTTTAAAAATGACTTAAGAAAGGCAATCATTCAGTTACTGGCTCTCAGTTCCAATGTATGTGTTTGGCATGGCGTGGCATGTCTTAAAATGATAAGCAGTGTTCCAATTTCTCATTGCGCTAAAAAACCGAGAAGAGCTTTGCCGCCCCAGTGTTTAAACAAATTCATTAAGTAAGGTTTATACAAATATGCTACAAATTTGGTATACAGGTCCGTAGATACACCTTCGCATGCTGAGGCACTAAGTGGAGAACTGTAATCTTGGAGCATGCTCACTTTCATTCGAAAAGCTGCTGCATCACTTATCATACAAGGAGTAACTAGGCAGCCAATCAGCTTGCATTCAGCTTTTTTTTTTTTTTACAAACGTTTTCGTTAGGCATCACCAACTAATCCGTTTTAACAGTATATATACCATTTTAAAATATTTCATGCGGCATAAGAATCCACCACTGGAATTAAAATGTTTGTAAGGTAACAGAATCTTACCTAAAAAGCATTCCTTTAGTACAAGCTTACATATTCCGCCATTTCCTCCGCGGTATCCAAAAATGCACAAAAAAAAGTTATTGGCACGGCTAATTAGCGATGTGACAGATTCATAAATATTTTCTCAGCCATCAAAACTGGTACACGGCAAGCAATATCAACTGGCATTCCAAAGAGGGCAAACGGTGTGAAATCACCCAGGAGCGTGAGACAGGTGTGCGAAGGGTCTCACTACTGTCTCCTGTCCTTCCCCTTCATCTCCCTGTCCCTTAAACTCCCTCCACTGTACCCATAACCCACTGACATTTACTCTTTTCTGTGTGAGCAGTGCATTCCTGCTTCATCCATAGATGCAGTTATATGACTTTAGACTTCATCCTAAACAAGTATTTCTGTTGATTATTATCGATGAACAGAGGTGGAAAGTCCAGGGGTCAGAAAGTAAAAGTCCTGCCACATGGTTCTTCCACCCATGAACTCAACTAGCTGATTTCACTAATTAATTGTACATCTTCCAATGAAGAATTATGCTAATTAGCAAATCCAGCTGATTGGAACAAAACACTGGAGAGGACTTTTGCTTTCTGAATCTGGATTTTCCACCTCTGTTGATAAACTCATACTGATTATTTAGAAAAGGGACAAAGTTAAGTTCCCTGGCTATGATCACAATATTCACATTACTCGTATGTCCTACGTGACCAAGGTGATGACAGGAACAGAGATCCCCGTTTAGAGTTCAAGCTTCGACGAGGTTCTCCGTGTACTACAGAAATGTTCACAGTAGCTCATGTGCCATTTTTCCAATACACTCTCCCGCCTGGGATCTGAGGACAGAGCCTCAAAGGCATGTTTATTTTTACATCCGTCCCTTTCAAACGATGTCATATGATTCGCCAGCTCTCGAACGTTCACCACATGCCTTCAACCTTCGTTTTTTTTACACGCTCCTCCCTTCTGTGTGGTTGTGTGTTGGGTATAAACCTACCAGGACCCGGTACGTGTGAACGTATACTGATATGTTGGTACGTGTAGAAAAATACAACTTGAGTAAATATTGTTAAAACCAGCGAGTAAGAGAGAGGCAGGTTTTTTTTTTTTTTGCTTTGTGTATCAAAAGCATCCATGAGGCAGAAGATTAGAGCAGACCTGAGTGCTGTTGTCTCGATCGGTGATTGTACGATTTTCTCTCCGCGGGTTTTCAGATCTGAGCTGAGAGGAGGCGCCAAAGGACGAAGAGGGGTAGACGCGGACGGCGGAGAAGCTCCCGAGCGGAACCGCAGCGCACGCTTCGCAGGCAAAATCCGCCACTTTCAGACACGCCGGGGAGGTGCGCTGCACGACGCGGCCCGACGCCGACCCTCGCGTTCAGAGCGTACGTTCAGGAGCCGACGGGACGCGCGCGCCGATTCTACCTTCCGCGATTAACCCTTTCATTCACGCCGCGTTCGTACCGCGGCAGGTATGATGCCGATCGCTGGCAGCGTACGCGACGCCACGTTGCCAGGGCGACCGGGCCTAAGCCGCACGTAGAGCGTCTGCTTTCATGAGTTTTGCGTGATTGAGAAGAAATTTAAATGAGAGAACAGTCGTTTATTTAAACTAGACATTCTGGGCTTCAAGTGTATCACAAGTCAAGGCTTTCTGGGGGAAAGAAAAAAAAAGAACGAGCACAGGTAAGGAAAAGAACACATAACATTTAATGCAAATTCTCTTGGCAAACGGCGGGAGTGTTTTGCTGAATCAGACCACTTTGCGCACCCTGCTGGTTCCTTGACGCCAGACGAGCAGCTATCTGAAAGGGGTCTGATTCGGCACACCCCAGCCGGGTCTGCGCAGAGGGCAGAGGCACTCCCAGAATGCTTGGGCAAGAGGAACCAGGACATGGCCAGGGAGCTTTTTTTTTTTTTTTGGGGAGGGGGGGGGGATGATGATTGGAACATCACCTATCAGTTTGGGACTATCAGCTGTGGGATTACTGGAGGAGGACGGCCCGTGAGGCCTTGGGGACGACTGTTGACGGCACAGCCGGTGAGTTTATTATGACCCGAGAAATCACCCGCGCAAGTTTCAGGATTGGCTATTTTACGCACTGCCTGTGGCTTTAAGGATTTACAATGGGGCTATGGGGCAGACAGGCGTGGGCGCGGGCGCGGGCGCGGGATTCATTTGAAGAGGAGGAGGAGGAGGAGGAGGAGGAGGTGGGAGGGGCCAGGGGGACAGCCCGTCACTCGTTCTGATTGGTGCTGGAGTGCCAGGGATACAGGGTGGGGAGGCGGAAGCCGGAAGGCTCCTTCTGGGCGGGGTCGGGCAGGGTGAGCGTCTCGGGGGCGGACTTCTTGCGGGGGCGGTCCCTGGGCACGGAGAGGAACTCGGGCGCCTCGGTGGAGAGGGGGGTGGAGGGGGCGCTGGAGGGGCCGGTGCGGGCACAGGACGGCAGGGGGGTCTCGCTGATGGAGATCACCGGGGGGAAAATCCCAATCTTCTTGTTGGTGGCTTCTTGGGTGGCCCGTTCGAATTCTCTCACCTCATCCATCGTCATGTCTTCAGGGGCCAGGGGGGGAAGGGGGGGGGAGGAAGCAGAGAGAGACAGGACTTCAGGACCTCAAATCACCTTTTTCCATTCTGTTAAGGGGCCACAGGCCTGCATGTTTTAATATGTATATACTCATCACCAGGTAGTGAAAAGACATGCCCATGTCAATCTGTGTATTTCAGTACATTGTTATGACAATAGACACAAAGCCCACCTTTAAATAAGACCTTAACCAAAGATTTAAGTTGATCAAAAAACTCTGCCTAACTGCGCCTAACATCTACCCTGCATTTATATTCATTGTGCCCAACTAAAACTAGAATGATGAAACCTGATCTTCCCTCTCATTTGCTCAGGGTAAAATTTCAGTTGCTAACATGGTGCAGTAGTTCATGTGCCCTACAGTATTTAACTGGGTGTGCATAAAAACCATAGATGTTTCGTACTCAATGAGTGTTTATAAAGGGGGCACATGTAGATTCTGGTGATGACTATACTTGGTGGCAGTTGAAGTGAGAGGGTTATGGGAGTAGGAGTGAGTCAGCATACATTGAAATACAAACAAAAATGAAACATACACTTGCTTTGTCATGGATCTCTATTTCATCCAGTGAAGATGAATTTGTGGAATGTTCCTGCTGGTCATGGCAAACTTTAATGTTGGTTTGTTCATGCATTTGTTTCTCGAATTCCCGCACGTCATCCAAAGTCATATCTGCAAAAAGGTTCAAGACGTTGGCACCTCCGGTTAGGACACTCAAGATTTAGGAGGAGGGGAGGGGAAGGGACGCCAGAGGTGAGCGGGACTGTCGGCGGTGGTTAGTGGTTGCCAGAGGTCGTGCAGTCAAGGATGGGAGGGAGGGACAGAACTAGCTTCCCACAGAATCAAAGGATTTGTGCGAGCCCGCAAAAGCTAGTCGGCCGAGAGCTGAGCAGGAGAAGAAGGCTGGGAAAAAGGGGGGGGGGGGGTGAGGGGGAAGACAAACTTATACGAAATTACAAATGTCCAGATTCTGCAGTGAAGGACTCTGGGAGAGGAGGGGCAACATCAACAGTCAGCATCCAGAAGAAAAAAAAAAAAAAACACGTCCAGGAAAACTGATCTTCAAAAACGCTGGAGGGATTTTGGAAGATCATCTGGGTTTTTAAGGACGGCGATGCAGAGGAATGAGTGTTTTCCAGGTTAATACGGAGGTCAGGTGTGTTAGCATTCCACAGGGGCGCTTTAATTGACTGTTATCTACTTACCTTCCAGAGACGGAAAGCAGAGCTCAGAGATGTTAGTGAGGGAAGCGAGTCTAAGTGCTGTGCTTACGGAGATTTAAGACCCCGTGCGTTGCATCTAAAGCGCGAAGCCAATTTTACACGTTCCCATCGACTCCTGATTTTTCAGCCACAAAAAGCTGCAACGTTTTTTCACTTCTGCCGCAGCTTTCCAAGAACAGCGAATCAGCTCTTTCGTTGTTGGGAGGTGTGTGTGTGTGGAACACACGGAACACCGCTAATAAAGGCAGTTGATTTTGGTTTTTTGGGGCTGTGCTCTATTCCGGAATGTGGTTCAGAGGCCGTGTGGCTCAGATGGGACGGTGCCACGGTACGGGGAGCCCACGGGGCCACGCCCACGGCCCTCTGCCCGAATGCCATGCGTGGGCGGAGGAGGAGTCCCGGGGTGGCACGGGAGACCGGACGAAGTGGAGCTGGAGGTGTGGCAGGTCACATGGTCTCAGTCGATTAGCACGCATCTGAACACGGCAGGAAACACGGCAGCTTCCTCACATAATCACTGAGAGGGGGAACGTGACCGGGGGCGCGGGTGGGAGGGAGGATTGGGGGTGTGGGTGGGGACTGGGGATAGGTTGGGCATCGAGATGGGGTTGGGGATTGAGTGTGGGGGTAGGGGTAGGTGTGGGCATCGAGGAAGAGTTAGGGATTGAGATGGGGATGGGGTGGGGTTTGAGGGTGGCAGTGAGGTTTGGGGGTGGGGTTTGGGGGTGACGGTAGGGACTGGGATTGGGGGTGGGGATTGGGTGGGGACTGCGATGTGAGTGGGTATTGGGGTGTGGGTGGGGGTTGGGGGTGGCGGTAGGGACTGGGATGTGAGTGGGGATTGGGGGTGGGGATTGGGTGGGGACTGGGATGTGAGTGGGGATTGGGGGTGGGGATTGGGTGGGGACTGGGATGTGAGTGGGGATTGGGGGTGGGGATTGGGTGGGGACTGGGATGTGAGTGGGGATTGGGGTGTGGGTAGGGGTTGGAGGTGGTGGTGAGGATTGGTGGTAGGGAGTAGGGTGAGGGGGTGGAGGTTGGAGGTGGTGGTGAGGATTTTGAATGGGGATCGGGGATGGGGGCAGGGATTGGGTTGGGGGTTGGGGGTTGGGGGTGGCAGTAGGGATCGGGGTTGGGGGTGGGGATTGGGTTGGGGGTTGGGGGTGGCGGTAGGGATCGGGGTTGGGGGGGGGGGGGGCAGCGCTCTTCCCCAGAGGACAGAGTCCGGGCAGAGGCTCCGGAGCGTGGCGGTGATTTAAAGGGCCGGCGCGCGCTGCGTGCCTGTGGTGGGGAGCGGCGTTCGCGCCGCGGATCGCAGCTGCCACCGCTTAATGGGAATCCGCCTTTATTGATCACGCCTTCGGGCCACTGCGACAGCACTTAGAGAGGGCAGGGGTACAGAATGGATCTGTGCAATTAAGCCGAGGCTCCAGCCCTTCCGCGAATTCTCATCTCCTGCATACACACACACTGCTCACAGTTTTCTGATTTTTGATGATTTTGTCCAACTGTGCCCAAGGACAAGTGTTTTCAAGTGTGAGCAGACAAGCCGCGTGTTTAACAAATACAACAAATTTAACGTTAATGATTTGTCTGCAAAATTCGCTAATTCATGTCACGATACAACGTTTTTGTTTTGGTCCAAATGAGAAGAGAAATGGGGGAAAAAAATAGCTGAGAACTAAATGTATTCCTCTGTTGAAGTTGAGGATTACAATGCATCTTCACAAACAAATGTGGCCAATTTTTGTCTCCATATTGGGTCATTTAAATTCTTCCTGACACTGACAGTTATTTGCTATTTCCGAGAGAGAGAGAGGGAGAGAGAGAGAGAAATTGGTTCAAGGCTTTGTGTATGCACTGTCTCTCATCTTGCAGGGACAGATCCATTTTGTACCCTGATGTGATTATGGCTTTAAGGACACTGTTAGTAAAAGCAAAATCAATCACTTGATGCAGCGGCAGTTGAAACAGTTGGTCACATGAAGGAAAAACAGCACAAGCATCACTGTCTATTAACAATAAATCACATTCCCACAGAAGAAAAATAAACTCCTGGCTTTTAGGGGGGAGGTTACTGCCTGTTATAAGGTTCTCCCCCCCCACTCTGTTTCTATGGTAAGCGGATTTAATGGTAGGTTCACAACTGTAAGTAAGAATTAAATTCCAAACTTTGCGCAAGAATTCAATCTGGTCTATCCGTGCTTCCTTCTTACAAAAATATCAGCGACAGTCCTGTCGCGAAACTTTGACATCAATTATACACCCCGACAAAACCCCTCGAAAATACTTTTTAGGTTTATTTTTTAAATTTTTTTTTTTTTAAGACTGCAAGAAAGTGACATCTGCCTTGACGGATGATCTCAAGGCAGCAGCTTATTAATAATAAGCTCAGAGGAGTCACAGTAAATACCCGATAGAATTTATTGCCTTTTCCATCGCTTGATATCTCTCCTCTCATTCCGTCCTGTCGGCTCTGGGCCCAGCGGGATATTGCGTTTTGATTAAAAGGAGCGCCGGTCGTATTCTATTACACATGACTGGCAGGCCCGTGTTTCTGCATTGATCCGTCGGCAGTTCATAGCGAGAGGAACTTAAAAATAAAAAAAATAATAAAAAATACGATAAAACGAATCGACGGCAAAGTTTCTTCCGTCGGCCGGGCGCGCCGGACTGCCGGCGAAGAGGGGGGGGCGAGGGGTTCGTTAAGCTGCCCCGGCAGCGACGGCGACGGGGGGGGCCGGCGGAAGCACCTCCGGTTCGCGCCCGACACTCGCGAAACTTCGGAGGAAACGGGAGGAGATGAGTACCCGGGACCCCCTCGACCCGCGGCGCAGGGTAACCTTCACTACGGCGGCGCGGACGCGGCACAGACGGCTCATTCTACCCGCGACCGTGCGCCTGCGTTACCACGGCAATCTGAGGGGGAAAAAAGAGCGGGAAAAGCGCGCCGGCGAGCCCGGGGGGGGGGGGGGGAAACCTACCGATCCACTCGTCCACCCAGGCGAAGGCCTGCCTGTGCCCCAGGAGCAGGACGTCCCGCACAACCTGGGGACAGAGACGGGGGGGAGAGAGAGAGGCGTTCAGTGCCCAGAACTGCTGCTGCTGCTGCCGGCCAGCCTTCAACCTGCAGCAGCAGCGACAGAGAGCAACAGTCACAGGGTACAGAGCCACGGGACTCGTGCGCGGACGCTAACGCTAACGAGCGCTTCAGCACGAATCCTCGCCGGTAGCTCCGGGGGAAACCATGGGGGGGTGGGGGGGGGGGGCAAGCCGTAATGGCAGGGGAGGAGTCAGAAGGTGGGGGCGGGGCTGAGGGCTAGTGGGGGCAGGGCTGAGGGCTAGTGGGGGTGGGGCTGAGGGCTAGTGGGGGCAGGGCTGAGGGCTAGTGGGGGTGGGGCTGAGGGCCAGGGAGCAGGGCTGAGGGCTAGTGGGGGGGGGGCTGAGGGCCAGGGAGCAGGGCTGAGGGCTAGTGGGGGTGGGGCTGAGGGCCAGGGAGCAGGGCTGAGGGCTAGTGGGGGCGGGGCTGAGGGCTAGTGGGGGTGGGGCTGAGGGCCAGGGAGCAGGGCTGAGGGCTAGTGGGGGCAGGGCTGAGGGCTAGGGAGCAGGGCTGAGGGCTAGTGGGGGCAGGGCTGAGGGCTAGTGGGGGCAGGGCTGAGGGCTAGTGGGGGCGGGGCTGAGGGCTAGTGGGGGCGGAGCTGGGGATTGGGAGCAGGGGGCAGGGAGGGAGCCGGGGGGGGCTACGAAGCTAACCTTGTGCACAAACTGCTCCACGCGCGTCTGCAGACCCCACACCTCGAACTTGACGGTCACCAGCTTGTAGGAGCACATGATGGGCTCCTGCGTGTCGCGCCAGCCCTCCTGCAGCAGGCCCCGCGACGTCTTCTCCGACTTGAAGTAGCGCAGATCCTGCAAGGCATGGTGGGAAAGACACACACAGGAAGGAAGTTGGATCCGCCCCTGAGTGACAGCGGTGCCTTTAACTGCCTCCTGGGCAAATGCGTGCCAGCGTGACTCAGTAACACACTCGCAAATGAGGCATTTAGCAGAAACTTCCAGTCAAAGTGAACAACAGATGGTGCCTTCAGCAATGCCTAAAAAAAAAAACACCACTGGCATTTTTTTTAACATCACCTTTGAGCATCAGAACTTGTGAAGCCCATCTAAATGAACACGAATGATGATATATTGGGATTGATAGGCGCAGAAGACTAATCGCACACTCCCCCCCCCCCCCCCCCCGTGCATGCCCGGAGGGGCTGGCCTTATATTCCATTACTGCGAGAGAGCCAGCGGTGCCTCAGGGGAGCGACCGGAAGCCTGATCAACAGCGTCTCCAAAGCTTCAGCGCTCCTCTCTCTCACACTTTCACGCATCGGGGCACGGAGCGCGTGCATTAACAAAAGAAATGGCGCGCAAGTAATCACGAGCATTTTTACACTGTGTGTGGAGAGAGCGAAGAAATGCATTCTGGGATTTCCCCACCCTTCTCAGGGCAGGAAACAGTGGTACACCGTCTATTTTTTGTGTGAGCCTCCCTAGACAGATTACCCCCCCTCCACCCCCATGCAAACACACACACACACACACACCCATCCCCTAAGGACAGGGGCAGCAGATAGTCCACTGAGTTAGTGGCAGCTCGGGGGGGGGGGGGGGGGGTTAGGTGGGGTGAGAGCCACAGCCCTCCTCCAGGAAGACATCTTTCGGCGGAGCTGTACCGCAGGAGAGCCCGAGCGGGCTTGTTAATTATGATGGTGTCGCCTTTAATCACCGCGGTGTCTGTGCGGCGCTGTGCCCAGCTGACCCCGGGCAGGGAAACGACGGAGCGCGAGGAGAGAGAGAGAGACAGAGGGAGGGAGAGGGAGAGAGAGAGAGGGAGAGGGAGGGAGAGAGAGAGATGACGCTAGCCGCGTCCCCAGATCCCAGATCTGTTAGTCTACAGAGCAACAAACACCCTCAAAAATCTACAATGAATCTGTGTGTGGCTGGTGTGGCTGGTGTGGCCCCCCCCCCCCAAACTCTACCTCCGACTCCTTGTAGTATCGCTCGGGAATCTCGTCGTAGGCGATGTCCACGAAGCACACCTCCCGCTCCACGTCCTTGGCCTCGCTGTCGAAGATCTGCGGCGGGGGAAAAACGGCAGGGTTCCAGGAGGTAAACCGACGGTAAAGAGTAAGACCCGGTAAAAGCTGGCCTGTGGTCCAGGAGGAGCTGCGGTGATAAAAGCCCTATCGTGCGCTGAGCTGCGTCCCACCCACTCACTCCCGCGTTAGCACACTTAGCCATCTTAGCCTCCCCTGGCTAATATCAGCGATTTTCCCCGGGGGTCACGCAGCATTTCAGTTCTGATGCTAATGCCTCTGAGGCAGTCCATTAGTGCCAACCCCCCCCCCCCCCCCCCCTCTCTCTCTCTCTCTCTCTCTCTCTCTCTCGAGATAATCCCATCTGCAGCAGGGAGTTCACGCTCACGCACACGCACAGGGATAGCTGCACTCCGCCCAG
This sequence comes from Anguilla pacifica, assembly GCA_039654925.1. Taxonomy (NCBI): domain Eukaryota; kingdom Metazoa; phylum Chordata; class Actinopteri; order Anguilliformes; family Anguillidae; genus Anguilla; species Anguilla pacifica. The sequence goes on along the minus strand of CM077285.1, from coordinate 74,191,913 downwards.
CAGTTTTCCTCCCACAGTCCAGCCCTGGATGGGCCGAACGGCTTTTTTCATGCACTCAACAAATCCGGCGGCCTACACTGTCTTTGCTCGCGGGCGAGTAACTGGCCAAAGTCACGGGGACACTCTGGAAGCTTCCTGCCTGCTTCCCTAGCCTCGCGATGCTAATGCTGCGCTGATACTGTCCAACCGCTCTGAAGATCTGCAGGCAGTAAATACCACAGGCTTTTGAAATATCGCAGACTTCCTACCATTACAGAATGTATTAGGCAACTGTGCAGAGTAGCAACTTGCCACCAGTGTGTTACACCACAGGCCATAGTCCATAAGAAGCCTTTGAAATTAGGGTAACAGCGGGGATATAATTAGTACAGAATCTTTGTTTCATTATGAAATCAAACTAAATCGAATACAAACGGCCACACGCTAATCAAAACTAGCACAATCGTAATTTGGTGCATACCCACGTCCAACAGAGATGACAGTTGGAGGCAAAAGCAAACACTTAAGTCTCGCAAGAGCGTCACACCATGCGGTAAATGGTAAAATTTGAGTCGAGTTTCAACACCGCAACCTTAACTCCGAATCAACCGTGGGAGAGCCTGAAATGTTCGGCCAGGTGGAGATTAACTCGACGCTTAATTTCCCGGTGGCCACCAGGGGGACCTCTGGGTTTACGCGGACGTAATTAGCGCACCGAAGAACCCCCGTGCAACCTTATCCCTGCTCTTCACGAGAAGCCTCCGCGTGTTCTCCCTCTCTTCCTGCAGCCTGAGAGGGAGAGCCTGCAGCCTGAAGTCGGTGTGCGTGACTGCGTGAGCGGCTCGCTCCATCAAAGGGGGAGGGGGCGAGGGGGCGGGGGAAGTGAGGTGAAAGAGCCGCTCTGCTCTGTGGCTAGTCCCGTGCCTCCGGAGTCCGATGGACACTTTAGACCTGCAAATCCACTTATTCACTGACTGCGGCGCCTGTTTATACGGAGAGACACTGCAGTTTGAAATGCATTCACATCCCATATGCCTCATTGCCATTTGTCCATTCATTCATTCATTCGTTCATTCATTCATTCATTCATTTGTTCATTCATTCATTCATTCATTCATCAATCAACTACAAACTGTCAAGTCATTAATGCAGAACAAAAGTGGTTTGGTAGGCTTTAAACTTATGGACAGAAGCATTTATCCCTAGAGATGTATTAATGGCTTTAATTAAAATCTGGCAAAATGATAGAGACCTAATCACTGTCATTAGTGCCACTGGGGATTTGAGCTGAAGACGGAGAAAGTTAAGGCTTAATAACATGGAGGCATGTACTGTATGTCTGTGGATGTTTTTCTGCAGCTCAGGGGGGAAAAAAAAGAACCCAGTAATTGGTCATCGGTGTGCAGGAAAGACCATCTGAGTGCCAGGCAATTATTTGCAGGAGATGGAGGTGGCAGAGGTGGGTACACGCGAAGCGAACCGAAACGGCACCGCCCCTCTCCGCGTTCTCCGTCCGAAGCCCGCGGCACAGGGCACGCGGCGCGGGACGAGGGAAAAACTCGCCGAATATTTCATCCGCAGGACAGGGGCGACACGCACAAGCTGAAATAACGTTCACTGAAACATGCTGAGGACTGGGAGGGAGGGAGGGGGGCGCGGGGGGGGGGGGACTCAGCTGACTGCTGGTACGGGGGTGAGGATAATGCACCGCATGAAAACGTAATGAGCACATAAGTGAATTTCATGGAGGTCTCTAGGCTAACCTCCTTCACCATGAGACACCCATTCGGCCTGGAGATTATGTTACGCACTCCGGCCCAAGCCTGCAGTCAGCTAGGGGTCGATACACAGGCTGTACTCTGGGCCTGGCTATGGGTGTGTGGGGGGGGTGTGGGGTGGGTGGGTCAATATCTGCTCCCTCAGCCATTATCTGTGCACACTTTTGGGTATATGGAAAATGCTCCATAAAAGCTTTTAATGATAATAATAATAATAATAATAATAATAATAATAATAATAATAATAATAATAATAATTAGTGTAAATAGGCAACCATATGCAGGTCTTTATCACTGCTGCCACTGTGTTTCTCCCCCCAGCTGAGTGCAGGTATAAGGAGTGGCTCAGCTGTGGACCTGTTGTGTGTGCTGTATCCCGGGAGACCATGGGCCGGGGGCGTGGCCTGCTGAGGCTGTGCAGCGGTGGACAGTGCCATCAAGCCGCAGTGCAAGCGGGAGGGCAATGCTCACATTTTCCACAACCCATTTGTAATATACACAGTCCCGGGACAGTCCCAGGCTGTCTAATGGATAAGCAGTGCATTCCTGGCACTTATAAACCCCCCTCTCTGCAAAAAAACGGGTGCCAGCTTCGCCCAGCGATATAAACACCAGACTGCGCGTGATGAAAAGGAGGGTGCGGAACATGTCCTCAAAAAACCTGGGCTCGTTCGCTGCTCAACCGCACAGCCTGAACGAGCAGAGAGCCCAGAGACGGAGCAGGAACGAACCTGCACGCGGAGGTGATTCTGTGAGAAGGGACCTGCTCGCGGAGGTGATTCTGTGAGAAGGGACCTGCTCGCGGAGATGGTTCTGTGAGAAGGGGCCTGCTCGCGGAGGTGATTCTGTGAGAAGGGGCCTGCTCGCGGAGGTGATTCTGTGAGAAGGGGCCTGCTCGCGGAGGTGATCCTGTGAGAAGGGGACCTGCTCGCGGAGGTGATTCTGCGAGATGCTGGGATGCCGCTCTCTGCTCCAATGCGGCAATATGAGGACGCCTTGCGCTGCTGTTCACTTTGGGCTTTTTTTGGCTTAGCGGAGGAGGCAGCAGTATGCACAATGTGAGGGAACAATGAGTTCTGGAACTCGCGTGTGTGCGGTGTGCGGCCTGTGGGTGTGCGTGTATGTGTGTGTGTGTTTGTGTGCAGCACTGGCAGGAGAGGAACCAGGGCTGGGGAAGGTAGGCGCTGAACACAAAAATAATGATTTTTCTTGGAACAATGAACAGTTTTGCTGTTCATGGGCAAACCACTTGTGCTTACTGAACATTGTGCAAGGCGGCGGCAGAGCCCTAACATCTTTACTGACAGAATGAGCAGGTAAGAAAAGAGGAAGGTTATAGAGAGAGAGAGAGAAAGAGAGAGAAATAGGTTTGACAGAAGAGAGAGACTGCAAATATATGTATTTTACAGAAGGTCTGAGCATGTGCAAACAGCCAATGCAGTGATTTGTGTGTGCAGAACCTTCCATAGCTCTCACGTAAAACTAACACAAATATGCACACGTTTGGATTTAGGTGTTTAGCAGACGCTCTTGTCCAGAGTGACTTGCGTAAGTGCATACAAAAAGGTTCAGGCAACAAGACCAAGCCGTTAGGGTTCAAAACTGATAGTTACTGGTAATACACGACTTAGAAGAGCTAAAGAACATAAACCTACAACATAACATTAGCGTGCAAGAGGGAGCTTGAGAATGAGAAGGCGGTGCTTCATGTAGCAGATGGGTTTAGGGACATACTTTTACAGGTAGGATAGGTGGGGCGAGTAAAGCCATGAAGGCATTCCGTGCAGAAGGTTTAAGAGGGGGAGCCGCCCGGCCCGCCCAACAGTGACCCTGCTGTCCTGATTACAGGGGAGTGCATGTCCCAGCTATCGGGCCAGAGAAAAGGAATACACACACATACACACACACACACACACACACTCAGACACATACACACACACTCACACACACACACCAACACACACACACACACACACACACACACACTCAGACACATACACACACACTCACACACCAACACACATACACACACACACACTCACACACACACACACACACACGTGCACACACACACACACACACACACACACATACACACAAACACACAAACAGACATACATACACACCATACATTCCCAAATTTCGGACACATACTCACATTGTCATTTGAGCCTTTGTTGTCCTCGTATTTTGTTTCTATATGAATGGAGAACTTTGGCAAGAAGGAACACTGAAAAGACAAAGAAGACAGCATTAAAAAACGGAGGGGAGGGGGGCATTTTCAATACTAAACACTACACTTAAAACGAATATGACTTCCTCTCAGAATGCAATGAGCTCTTTAATTGTATCTGTTCATTTTCCTGATTTAATAAGTGGCTCCCGCACTCTGTCTTCCCCCTCCCACTCCCCCACTTTGTCAGAAACGGTTAGATGATAAAAGGAAAACAGCGCACGGAAGTCAGAAGGGGTGGGGGGGTGGGGGGGTGAGGGGGGGGGGGGCTTGTGCTGGATGTGAAATAAATCAGGCTGGGTTTTGCCAGCTGTGAAAGGTGACCCTGCAGAGTCAGCAGGCGAGAGGCGCGGGGGTGGGGGGGGGGGAGCGTCTGCGCGCTCGCCGCGGCCTCACAGTCAGCCCGTCGCTGCGTCGGGCACCTCCTCTACGCCCTCTCCTGCCTTTCGCAGAGAACGCTCGGGCCCCTGAGGTCAGCCGCGTCGCCAGCGACTGACGCGAAACAACACACAACTACACAAGTACCCCCATAGGCCTCTGCCTGGATTAACCCTTCAAGATCACGACAGCACAAACGCTGTTGGACAGTACAGCACGGTACAATATAGTACAGTCCTGTAAAACGTAGTACAGCATAGTACAATATAGTACAGTACCGTAAAACGCAGCACAGCATAGTACAATATAGTGCAGTACAGTACAACATAGTACAGCATAGTACAGTACAGTGCAGCATAGTTGAGTCCAGTACTGCATAAAAGGCTGTACATCCAGTACTGTCCAAACATCTATTGTGGTCTTTAGGAGGTTTGATGACTTTTGGTGGTCTCACTGGCATTTGAAAACCCACTGGAATGTATTCATGTACTCAGCTGACGAGAAGCTGACACACACACAGGTATGATGCAATAAGACACACTCCGGTACGGCAGCGCAGGAGCCGCGGGACCCAGGGTCCAGCTGGGCTGGGAGTTATGGCTGGCTGACACGGGGATAAAGAACAGAGTGAGCTAAACTCAGCGGGAAGCTCAGTGCGGCTCTAGGGAGGCTGAGGAGGGGAAATGCTTATTTACCGCGCTGAGCCGCCATGTCTCCCGCATTCACCGCTATTTTTCCACCGCTAAGGTTTTGAGCCTCGAGGCTCAGATTCAGGCCATTCTCTGTAAACGGGGCTGTGCGCTCTCTCTCATGTGTACCGCGCAGCTTCAGTCACAGGGCTGACAGTGAAAGATGCGCAGGGCGGGGGAAGTCGACAGGGGGAAAGCAATCATAATGCAGCCCTGGGAGAATAGAGTAGACTGGAGCTCGCAGCTTGTGGGAGAGTAGAATGCAGCTTGCAGCTTGTGGGAGAGTAGAATGGAGCTCGCGGCTTGTGGGAGAGTAGAATGCAGCTCCCGGCTTGTGGGAGAGTAGAATGCAGCTCCCGGCTTGTGGGAGAGTAGAATGGAGCTCGCGGCTTGTGGGAGAGTAGAATGGAGCTCGCGGCTTGTGGGAGAGTAGAATGGAGCTCGCGGCTTGTGGGAGAGTAGAATGGAGCTCGCGGCTTGTGGGAGAGTAGAATGGAGCTCGCGGCTTGTGGGAGAGTAGAATGCAGCTCGCGGCTTGTGGGAGAGTAGAATGGAGCTCGCGGCTTGTAGGAGAGTAGAATGCAGCTTGTGGCTTGTGGGAGAGTAGAATGCAGCCCCCGGCTTGCGGGAGAGTAGAATGGAGCTTGTGGGTTGTGGGAGAGTAGAATGGAGCTTGCGGGTTGTGGGAGAGTAGAATGGAGCTCGCGGCTCGTGGGAGAGTAGAATGGAGCTCCTGGGAGAGTACAATAGAGCTCGTGGGAGAGTAGAATGGAGCTCGTGGGAGAGTAGAATGGAGCTCGTGGGAGAGCGCATCTCAGTAATTAATCACCATTAATTCTCTCTGAGCTCAGGCAGCTCTCTGGAGATTCATGCCGATTTGTGGGATTGACAGATATTAGAGCGGACTTTCGCTCCCTTGTGCATGTGCATATATGAGTGTGTGTGTGTGTATGTGAGCGTATGTGTGTATCTGCATGAGCGACAGAGAGAAAAAAAAGGGAAAATCATGAATTCATCTTTGGTTTTTTCGTCTGCGATGCAGGGCATTGTTTTCACACTGCTGGCGCACACGCAGAGAGAGAGAGAGACATCTGTTGTGTTGATGGAGAGCCTGGTGGAGCTGAGCAGGCTGACTGAGCTGCTTCAGTCTCAACACCCACAGGTGACTCTGCAATGGGAGCCGTCTTTCATCAATGGAACGCTACTGCGGTGAATAAATGAGACGATTAGGAAAGCCAAGGCCTCATCTCCCTCGGATTACACCTCCGAGCGCAAGAATTATGAGCCCACGGGGAGAGGGAAGAGGAGGGGGTGGGTACAGACCTCGCATACTGAGCATGTGCGAACAACAATCCGACTCTCAGAACCAAAAATAAAAAAGATCACTGAACCGCAATATAACAGGAAGAGTCCATGTGCCACAGAAAAATTGAATTGGGACGATCTCTGGCCCGTGTTGATTTTGGTGTACAGTGTAAGGAACGTGAAAGGGGCGCCTGGTGTGTTAGAACAAAGAAGACGACCCCAACATTGCCTTTAAGGGCTGCGCGCCCAAGCTGAGCTTTTCTCTCTGTCTTTGCATATAAAATTTTCACTGGTTCAACAACTGAAAAGGTGTAATTTCAACGTAATTACAGTCATAAGCAGTGCGTTCTCCAGCCTGCTTGTGTTCTACCTGCACTTAACAGCAGAAGCCACAACCGGGCCCTGTTCCCTGCCTGTAAGGTGACTTGCCAATTTCGTTTTTTTTTGGGGGGGGGTGGGGGGTGGGACACAGATGGGCTGGCCGGGGCTGACGATCGGCCCCTCGAGGGGTGTCAGCGTGGACCTTCCGGCTTCTGCCCGCTCGCGCTCGAACGCAGCGGCGGGGGCGGGGGGGACGCGCCAACGCAGCGATTTTCGGCTTTTCGGGTTTTCTTTTCCGCTGACTCCACTCCTCTCTGCGGCCGCAGGTGCGCCTCGCGCAGCGGGCCGTCCCTCCCCCCGGCTCAAACGCAGCGCCCCGCCCCCCCCCCCCCCCCCCAAATAAAAAGCACGCGCCCTTATCGCGCTTACTCGTCTACGGCCAGCAGAGAACTTCCGCTGCTCAGGCCTGGCAGAAAAAAAGCCCTGCGACCGGAACTCGATTTCTCGCTGCGCACCTCCGACCTTTTCGCACGTTCTCGGGAAAAGGCAAGAGCCCGTTTGCCTGATTGCAGACCTCCTGCGGATGTTCGCTCGGCTCGTCAAAATCGATTAACCGAGGCCTCGGAGATCGCTTTCACGCGCGGATATCAGCAGAGGCGAGGGCGAGAAATCACACCGCCCCCTCTCTGCGAATCATTACATTACAGGCATTTAGCAGACGCTCTTATCCAGAGCGACTTACACAACTTTTACATAGCATTTTACATTGTATCCATTTTATACAGCTGGATATATACTGAAGCAATTTCAGTTAAGTACCTTGCTCAAGGGTACAACGGCAGTGTCCTTACCCGGGAATCGAACCTGCGACCTTTCGGTTACAAGCCCAGCTCCTTACCCACTGTGCCACACTCCGTCAAATCATTCGAGCAGGAGGCCGGAGAGGAGGCGGCCGTGGGGGTGAACGTCCACATAAAACATTAACGAGGTTTCTGGGAGCAATAGAGAGTCCCGGGCTAAATTTAGAACTCCGTGCTTATCTAAGAGACCTTCTGCCATTTTAAATGAGCTCCCCTTTCCCCGGACAATTTTCAAAAGTTAAACACTAATTGGATTATTTGATTAATTCGCTCTATTGAGATGATTAAGGGAGCTTTAATAAGTTACAACCGAAGAAAGAAAGCAAATCGTACGTCCTCGCTTTTATAGTACGAAGTGTTCCTCCACCATTTTGTGTTAAGGCAAGCGCAAGCTCTCTCTGTTAGCTCTACTGCATTACCCCTGAACGAACGTACAGTATGTGCCATTTATGTAGTTTTTACTGTCAGTTTGAACTTGAGCTGATTTCATTTTTGATCTTATTTTCTTAAATTTTCCTGCCCTGGAATACTTGCATGATGCTGTGTGAGAGCTTATTGCACTGTACAGTAACGTATGTACCATGTTGCATACATACAATTGTATATTAATATGTATTATATAGTAATTGTAGCCATAAGTGAAATAAACCAGTTAATGCCTGTGCGTGCATGAGATAGCATGTTATGCCATGGACACACACACACACACACACACACACACACACAGACACACACACCACACACACACACACACACACACACACATACAGACACACACACAGACACACACACACACACACACACACACACGGTATTTAAACCTCTTTTAATAAACGTTACGGTCCGTCAACAAATTCGGACACGTAAGACTGATTCCTGATTGGACTGTCACAAAACACAGAGGGGACCTGTCCCGTGGCAGACAGGGACAGGGGTGCTTGTGTTGACTGGCCCCCCCCTTTTCAGAGAAGCTGGAATGTCCCTGTGTTGCGCGGTGGGGCGCGACGCCCTCTGCGCACCCCGGGCCTTTCGTCCGAATAAAACAACTTTCATCCGTGGAGCCAGGAGAGCAATGCCTGCCGCCACCACCAGGGCCGGCCCGAGGATTTCGGTGGCACTAAGCAAATCTATCCGAGCGGGCGGGGGGGTGGGGGGGCCAGGGAGTGCTGTTTGATTATGTCGAGCTGGGGGGGGGGGGTTCGCTTTGTAAAATCCTTCTTACATTACATTGTTATGAAATGTTCGGTTGCCATTCTGTTTCAAATTTATACCGCTATTTCCGCGATAGGGGATGAATAACGTAACTGCGAAAATAACGTTGTTTACCTTAGATAAACATTGATCGTGTGGCCCCCCCTCGTGGCCGTCCCCCCCCCCCCCCCCCCCCAGCGGTTGTGTGTGGCCCTAACCAACCGCATAGACCGTTTATGCCACGGGCCGGCCCTGACCACCACCAACCAACCTGTCAGGGGCTCATTCTGACAACAGTTATGGGAGAGAGAGAGAGAGAGAGAGAGAGAGCAGGGAGCAGGAATAACACTGTAAAACGGATGGAGAGTGCGCCTTTCCCACAATCCCCGGCTTTCGCTTCCCTCGTGTTCGCCGCACACGAGGTCTGTTTGATGTACATTTTGAAAACCGGCTTGTGTCGCAAGCACAGAGATCAACAGAAGTCCACGTTAAAAAAAAAAAATAATGAAAAAAAAGATAACTCACCGTGTACTCTGGAACCGTCGCGCCATTGGGGGTGGGGCATCAGCAGCAGCAGCAGCAGCGTGGCAAAGGAGAGGAAACAAAAATCAACCAATCGGCGGCGAGCACAGCGAGCACGCACGACAGAGTGCGCAGGCAGCTTTTCGGACCGCGGCGCACTTCAGCGTCGATACCGAAAACCCCCCCCCCCCCAGCCCGATCCCAC